>JAIUND010001669.1:0-31775 GCA_034699125.1 Gisinianus flammeolus | reverse complement strand
ACTGTTCCTGAAAGTTGGGTTCAGTTCTCGCACCAACATTTCCGGACTGTCATGATAACTCCTGGAGCTACTCATATTTATTATTATATATTTTATTTTATATCACAACCAATATAGATACTATAGAATTTTTGTATCTATATACATGAGATATTATACACTGTTGTTGACGTTCACGTTGACTCAAAAGGTTATACAGTTTTTTTTCCCACTTTTCTTTATTTTTATGGACGATATAAACTAAAGATTTTTTTCAAAGTGATATATTTTTACGGTCTCAACCACCCCCCTTCCCCCCCTCCTCCTTGCTTAGAGAAAGATTCATGTTTTCTTTGAGAAGAATTGATTGGAAATGACGTTTGTGAAGGAAAGTTTGTCAGAAATCGGGAAGCCGTAGATCACTCTTTCTCACAATTCAACGTACATACAGATACTTCCACGGGTCAGAAGACTTTATGAAGCTTTCCAGCCCCGAATTGAGTTTCTTCTTCCTCTTCTTCTTCTTATTTTTGTGTGCTCTCTCTCTCTCTCTCTCTTGCACTCTTGGTTCGTTCAAGTAAAAACCCGTAGCGTGTCTATCTGTAGTTCTAGCTCTACCCTGTTTAGAGTTTATATATATAATGTATAATATATACCCATGATGATGTACAATGTGTCTGTCTGTGTGTCTGTATATTCATATTCATGCGTGCATTTGTTTGTGCATGAGGAATCAAAAGTTTTGTTTTTTTCCCTGTCTTCTTCTCTCGTGTGTCTCCTTATATATAATTTTCAGTTGTTGGAGTTGAGATGATGAAAATATAGTAGTTTAGTTTATAGCTATTTCTTGCACTGATGCACTATCTTGAGCGTCAAACAGTCAAAGGGTGTCGCAATGTCGTAAATAACTTAACGATAGATTTTTTTATTTTGTATTTTGTTTGACACATCATCATTTTATTTATATAGAGTTTAGTTGTATGTATATATATGTATTTATATATATATATATATTTATATCTGCGTACATAAAAAGTAACACAATGACTACCAAAGATTCCCCTTCTCTCGCAATCGCAATCTCAAACACAAACTCATTAACTATATAGAATATTTGTTTTTGTATCCACTATTTATACGTGAAGATTTGCACACCAGAATCTTGAGAGAAAGTGTTCAGTTATAAGTTTCCTTTATTTTATATTCTTAGTCGTTTTACTTTCGTTTTTTTTTTGAAGTAGTTTTAGATGTAGTTTTTTTTCTTCGTATAGTTTTAGACGGAACACTCGCTTGGAAAACTATATATATACTAGTTTTTGGTATTTTTTTTTTAGTTTCCCTGTGGCTGGAGTTCCTTCCAATCGTAAAAACAAAATCGTATTCTCCTCTTGAAAAAACGACAGTAGACAGTCACAAAATTTGAAATTAAACTCAAGATATTTGCTACACAGAAACAGATACGCAACAGTCAGGAGAGGACTATAATTTTTTAAAAGTCTTTTGCACTCGTAAAAAAAGCGTCTCTCATCATATATTTTTTTGCTTTGTATGTATAGATAATTTTTTTTTTTTTTTACGTTTATGCAGACAGTGATTTAAGAAGGTGTGCAGATTTTCATTATGAGTTTGAATATATAGATTGACGAGAGTGGAGACGAGCACCTGATTTCCTTTCATATGCATGTGGACCATCACTTTGACATTCACCATTCACCATTCACATTACAGATGTTTTGATGTGGAGTTTCGGTTGGTTAGTGTCTTTTTTTTTTTTGGAACGTAATATGTCTAGAAGTACGTGGTTCGTACACCGTCGTCGTCGTCGTCGTCTACACACAGTCATTCGAATTCTAATGTTGTTCTCGCTCTTTCTCTCTCTCTCTCTCTCCAGGCTACTCATGAAATGATGATGACACGAGACAAATATAAATTTTCCTCGAATGAGAGGCAAACAATGTCGCAGAGCCTTGAGTAAAAGCAAAGGAGATTTAGAGAGAGAGAGAGAGATGGGGATTTTATGTGTACGCAAGAAAAACATGGACCAAATTTCTCTACTCTATATACGTGTCTCTCTACTGACGACTGCGTTGACGGATCTGATTTTTCGAGCCCACAATATCCGAAAATCTCTTGTCTATGGGAACTCGGTCATCGTATAGGGAAGGAGCTTGAAGAATTATACCAGCTGTCCCCACCAGTACAGCTAAAAATCATTAAAACAATAATTAAATCTTATATATATACGATGTATACATGTACATTTATATAAAGTATAATATCTCGATTACACCTCTACTTCGACTATCTGTAATTCTACTCCTCCTGGAACAACTCTACTCTTTATTGGAGTAGTCATCATCCAATCACTGAATGCTAAAATCTAAAATCCAATGTGACATGTGACATTCATATATCAAGTCGGATTAAGATGGATTTCTTACCCAATGTGAAGATCCAAAGAAAGAGTCTGTTTTTGCGCACAAAGGAAAACATTGAGAGTAAAAAGGAAATATTGCATTAGCGCCTCTGGAAATCAGTCTCATTTCGTTATGCTTTATCTGCTGTACATATACTTTGTAATGATGGTTCAAAAGAAATAATGACGGAAGTTTTACCTATCAAGGACCATTGCAACATATTTCCAGTCTTCCTAAAATTCCCAAATGCAGCAGTTTGAACAACAAAAGGAATGGATCAAGTCTAAGCATTTTTTCGTTGAGAATAAAAAAAAAAAAAGGAAAAAAGAAGGAAATGGATGACTTACTCTGACTTTCGTCGAGTCTTCTTGGATGCGAGTGTGCCGGGCAATGAAACGAACACCCGTGCAGGCTCGATGGATATCCGGGACACAATTTCTTTAAAGTAAATACATGTACACAACAAAGACATTCTCTATCAAACAATCTTCCATCAAACCAGGAGACAACAATGAATGAATGAAATGAGTTTTCTCTGAAATCCTCACACATTCGTCTTGATTGAAATTTAAAACTTTTCTAAACTTGATTTTCATAAATCCCGAATTTTGTTTTCAATAAAAAAATCTGTGCTTTTACTGTACAGTGGTAACATTTTGAACATGACGCATTCGCATTGTCATATGAAAATCTATCTGTATGTGGAGAATATTCTTATTATTTTTCATTGAAAATAGTTGAACGACACTTACTACGATAAAAGAGCGACACTACAGATAGAAGCGTAATATATATGTTTTGACGGCATGATAGATTGTTTTTTTTTTTTACCTGGAGCAAGGAGCTGAATTTTGAGGTATGAGCGGTGATGGGAGGGGGAGCATATCGTCTGGCAACCAGCTCTCTTGTGAACCATCATAGCTTGGATAACCTCCATGGAGTCGACAACCACCATTCCCTTCCGCCATTCTATAGGAGGAAATGAAGCTGCGACATTCAACATATAACACACACACAATGATATTTTATCTATACCCTGTTTATTTCCCTCCATTTTCGGATTTCTATATGGATTGAACGGTGTGAGAGAGTGTGGGTGGCTGACTGTGCATGTGTGTGTGAAAATGTGAGAGTAAAGCGGGAATATGAACGAGAGAAATTGTGAGTAAGGCCATTGTAATTTTATTCTAGAAATACCCGAGAAGGAGAAAGTGAGAGAGGGAATATATAAATATGTACCTTACATACATAGAAGAGTAAGAGAGAGTGAATACTACTGAATACACTCACAAACTCACATGCCGTAAAACTTGCATTAAATATCCCTGTACACAAAAAGGGGATAAATCAGGGGAGCGGAGCATAACAAATATAAATAAATAACTAGTTTCAGGAATTGGTAGGGGATTTCCACTGTTTTACTTTGGCTAAGGAAACCATTTCCTGATTTCGTACCAACATTTACATGACCATAGGCTGTTAACCCAGAATTAAAATTTTTTGAGTTCTTCTTAATAAATCCGTATACAACCCGAAGTTTAAGGTTATTTATTTGGATATTGCGGAATCTAGTTTCAGATTTGGGCTCTCCGTAATTTGTAACCCCAGAAATCATCACATTTGAACATAGTCAAAACACCCGGGTGAAACCCGAAATTCGAGGGCTTGTATTCGGATTTTAGGATTCCGATTCCAGAATCGAATTCCCCATGATTTTTCCCCCATAATCCTCCAATGAACTTGGTTATTGATCAAAATACCGGGTAAAACACCAAATTCGGGGTTAAGAATTCAGAATTCTCGGAGTTTGACTTCGGAATCGGATTCTTCGTAATGTTTTACCCCGGAATCGTTATAGAACAAAAAATACTGTAAGAACAGATCAAAAACCCCAAAAAAACCCGGATAAAATCCAAACGGGTATTCTCCGTTTGGTATACTCCGAACTCATCTGAATTATAAGTAATACAATACCAATAAAAAAGGCCCCGAGTCATAATCTCAATCGGTTCGAGAGTTATCGTCGAACAGACAGACAGACGGACGGACATATGCCATTTCATTAGGGGAGCTCCGCTCCCTAAAAACCTAGGTTTATGTCTACAATTCATTTTTTCCCTAGGTTAATAATCGAGGCAGGTTTGCAGTCGAGAGTAGGTTTTGAATTGGAGTTTTACAGTAGACAGACAGAGAGAAACATAGTTTTCCGTTTGGAAAAGATTTTACTCGGGTATCAAACCTTGGTGATATTACTCTGTATTTCTCTCGCTCCTAAACTTCCTATTCAAAGTGGACAGACACATTATTTATTGCAGAAAAGCGCTCAATTAAATGTACACCGTATTTCCTCTAATCCAGTTGAATCCGGGTCTCTATGAGAGTTCCGGTCGGAGAATTTTAGCCGTTTTTATCTAGTGCTTGCCATATGGCGTAACGTTAATAGATATCCTTGATTGCTAAAAAAATTGAATAGAGTCCGGGGGGTTTAACTAGAGGAAATACGGTAAGTAACAGTGGGAAATGGGAAGCGACGTGCCAAGCACTCGCCAGCGCTCACATACACATATTTTCCTCCAAGCATATGGACACAATGCAAGGAAATATTTATATACATGTTTATTTTATATGTCTAAATAATAGCGTATAGGCAGAGAATTTAATTTGCACAAATAATGTATTTATCGATTAACAGGAATGAAGGTTTTCAAGATCACTTTGTCTGATTCTCCACTACCACACACAAACACACATACACACTCACTCACTCACTCACACACACTCGCACACACGTGTGTGTAGCATTTTCATATTTCCTCGGACTTTTATTTCATCTCCGTTTCTAATTTCCCTTCAATTCCACACACATTCTCATGCACTCACGTAATTTTCTTCCTGGTGGGGAGTAAAATTGGTAAAACTTGTAAAGCTAAAACTGAATCAAAATGTAATAATTCCACAAAATAATTACAATAAAAACAAACGGAATGAGAAATATGGTGAGTCTGTCAGGAGACTTGAACAATATCCAATTTCCACACTAATTCTCATACGATATTGTATACGATATATCTGTAGTGGGAAGTAAATTGAATGAGGGAAGTCTCTTTGATGAATGAAGCCTTTTTATCTGTACGACGCCAATAAATCTTTATTTGATTTTTTCGTTGAACGGAGAGAGAAGTGTTTTTTTGTTTTTTGGTATTTAATTAAAGACAAGATAAAAAAGATGAAGGGAAGAAAAAAGTACCTTCGGATCCCCAAACCACAGGCTTCAAGTGGGGATTGTGAACGTGGTGGAATATCATTGGGAGAGTCATCAGGCCAGAAGGAGTCCGTGTGAAAAGTAGTATTATTCTCCGAACGAAAACGAACGTCCATCAGCACACTTTCTTTCCATTTATTTCTGTAGAGAGAAAAAGAGAGTGATACAATATGTAGATACAGATATAAAACACCAATACAATGAAGGAAAAAGTGAAAACAATCTGTTGTCCAACTAAAAGCACACACACAAACACAATTGATTCAGTTGTAGAAACCCAATAGGGATAGAATGATAGGAACATTTATACATGTAGACAAAATCTACTCACTCATATTTCTATGGCAGTGCATGGCATGGCATGGCATGGTAGGTGTGCAATGTGTACAGATTTCGTTTCTCAAACGGAATTGAGCATTATTCCCTTAACTCCTCACAAGCCTTTCCTTTCCCCTTCTTCTTACAACGTATATTGATTCCTCAGAACCTCGCCTCTTCTCCTTTCTTTCCTCTCTCTCCCTCTCTCTCTTTCTTCACTTGGGTTCAGATGAAGAAATTCACCAACTTTCACATAATACTTAAACTCTGTCTTGTGAAAGGAGAAAGAGAGAGAGAGCGAGAGAGAGCGAGCGAGGGAAAGTCAACTCTCATTGTTCTTCAAGGCACGTTTCACATTGTACAGCCCTGCGAATCTCACTTTTGAACTATCATCTTTGCCATCCTATATTTTTGTTCTGTGCCCACTCTTAGACTTATTACTGCTTTATTTATTCCCTCTGCTCAGCTTCCTACACGACGACACACTACCGACTCTCACTTTCCACACACACACACACACACACACACACACACGCTTCAAGTAGTAATCTTGTTCTTTTCTCTCTCTGTCTCTTTTTCTCCCTTCGTTTTTTCTATCTCTCTTTCTCTCTATCCCATTTCATTTATATGTATGACTGGTTTAGGAGGAGGGAGCAAGCGAGCGAGCGAGCGAGCTAGTGCCTTCCTAACCGGTATACACATCCTCTCCCTTACTTCCCATACATTCATTCTCCTTCCTTTGTGCTCTCTCCTCGACATTGTACATTGTCGGTTGGCGCTTGAACTTGTACATTTACAATTTGTATGCATAGTACCTACTTTAAATACAAACGTACAACCTTCCTCTCCTCCATTTCTAATCTACATGTGTACAAAGACAAACTCTGGTTTCTCCTTTACAAAATACGAAAGAGAAAACCCAGAAGAAGAAAAATAAGAAGAAGAAAAAGGACGACGACGACGAATAAGGAGAAAAAGAATTTTGGCCCTTTGAGGTATTTTATAAAGGAGGTATATACATATAAGATACATATACTGTATGTACATATCGTAAGTAGAGCCCATCCACCCACACACACACACACCTACAGGCATTCCCAAGCATTGATCCACACTATAGTTAGTAGTTCCTTCGAGCAGGCCAGACAACAACAACAACAACAGCAGCAGCGTAAAAGAACACTTTCACTTTTTTTGTACCCCAAACAAAACAGGGGAGAGTGTTGAGTGTAGACAGATGGTTGAGATGGTACACGGAAATGCAAGCTCACAACCAACTAAAACCTGAATTATGTTTTAGCTTGCAAGAGAAAGAGAAAAAAAACGCAAATACTAACTTTGATGTTCCTTCTTACATTTAAGAATGTGAGGAAAGTCTGAGAATCTTCAGTTATGGGCTGTTTGTAACAAAACAAAACTAGTGGAATATCCAGAGTAAACAAACAAAACCGAAATATCTATCTTTATAATAAAATTGTGAATGGTGAAGAACGTTTGGTTTATGTGAATATTTACAAATATATTTAAATCTCTTGTATTAGATACATTATATTATGAAGAGAGAGAGAGAGAGAAAGAGAGAGGGGGGAGAGAGATACAAGTCGTATTCATATTCGTGTGAGTCCTTCCACTCCTATTTTTCTATTTCCTATACTTTCTATTTTGTAGTTCGTAGTTTGTAGATTGTGTATCGTATTTTCCATTTTCATTCTGAGAGAGAAAAAAAGTTTTGGCTTTTTCTTCTTCGTTTCCTTCTTGCTCTTGTTGTTGCTGGTGGTGGTGATGTTTTTTTTTCTAGCTAAGGAGGAAAAAAAAGCAGTGAGGGAGAGAAGAAGAATCTTGTTCAAGTTTTGCTGTAAAACATTTCGTCATATATACTTTTTGCAGTGTCTTGTGTCTGTCTGTGTAGTCTTCACTCTGTACTGGAGGGAACAAACGACTTTGCAAACTACCAGTGTCTTTTTATTGGAAAAACACTCGTAGTCCTCGGCCCCGCTTTCTCTCTCTCTCTCTCTCTCTCGCCTCTCTTACTGCTGCTGTTCTGTTTTTATTAAAGGAGGTTCAATTTGAGAATGTTTATAGGAGTGGGATGTGCGAAAAGGTTTATTTCGTCCATTAAATCAGAGTGGGATTTATGAGGAGTTGTCGGCGGCATTTCCACCAGTACAGAACCGAGTAGAAACATAGAGAATAGAGTATACAACCAAACATATAGGGAAAGGCCAAGTAAGCCAAGTAAAACGAAAGCCTGAGGAAAATGCGCTTGTTCTGATTCACTTTCTCCACTTTCTCTCTCCATCTCCGTCCCTCACTACTCATGCCCTTCCACGTATAAACGTGTACATTGTACATGTTGCCAGAGAGAGAGAGAGAGAGAGAGAGAGAACGCAAATGCGAGAGAGAGAGTTGAGGGTTCTGAGGGAAAAGCTTCGTATCTATAGAAATGGGACGGGGAAGGCAACTAGTCAGTCAGTCAATGTGCTTGGATAGCTTTGACCGTGCGACAATAATTATAGGGGCGAACATCCATTCTGGAATTCCATATGTATGTATTTTGCACTCGGCTCGACTTGACTTGAGCTTGAGCTTTGTGAATCTAAAATCTGTCTCGATAAATACATTTCCTTCTTATTTCCGCCTGTGAGTTCGTTCGTTTCGTTTCGTTTGTAGGTTTACACAAAATCACCGTAATTTCATAATTAGACGACGGTGGACTTTGAGTTGGAGAGAAACAGAGAAACACAGAGAGAGAGAGAGAGACAGAAAACGAGAGAAAGCGAGTTGATGCGGTTATAACTAATGAGCTGAACTGATTCATGCATTCATATTCATAGCAGATGCCGACAAAAACTATCTTCGTCTTGTTGCTTATAATGAACTTGTATAGACTGTCGTGTATAGACGAATGCCGACTCACTGTATCTCGAAGTTACGAGGGAATTTCAGTACAAGCACATACGAAACGACGTGGACGACGCATAAACGAAGATGCAAGGAAGGAAGGAAATTTCCCTAACAAGGATTTATCAGTCTTTGTCAACGAACGAACGTTGACTTACTCAAATACCCTCACGCGCGCTCCTCGCTCACACATTTCCATAGTACCATTCACATTTATATCCCCCCCCCCCGCCTTTTCAAATATCCCGACAAGGAAAATCGAAGCAAATCGCTTGACGACGACCAAAATCAAATTCACTGAAGACAAACGAAAATGGATAAAATAAAACGAGAGGGAGAAAAGAGAGAAAACCAATATGTAGGAAAAACTAGAGAAAACGAGGAAGAGGGAGGATGAAATTGAAAAATCATTCGACAATTTTTTTGAGATGAAAAGAAAAATAGGAAAAAAAACGGAGAAAATCGGTTGACAGAGATTTGGAATGTTTCATAATTCATATTTTTTCGTTTGTACGAATTGGATTGAAAGATATTCTGAAAAAAGAGATTCTCCTTACCGATGAGTCTCTATACAATAATGTGGACGCCTCATTACTAACAACCGGGGAAGAATGTGTAGGAAGACACGACGAACCCAAGGTGCCATCTTAAACACATCATTCAAAAAAACATACCAATTAGGGATTATTTTCAACAAAAACAAATTCTTCTAGTCATTACACAATAAATACAAATACAATGGAAAGTACAGGCATATGTTAAGGATGATAGTAAATGAAATGGAATACCGTATGAGTTTGTGGCGATCGAAAATGTACGTTGAGGACGACGACAGTTACACATATACTAGAGTCAAAGAGAACGATAAAGAGATCCAGTTATATTTTGTACATTTGTTCATGAAAATTCCGGTATTAAATGCAAAGAGAGGGAGATTTTCACAGCAGTGAAAATACGAATTGTATATCTCATGGTAAAGATATACAATAAATAAATATCGTACATGTACATATAATAAAAAAATGTAAGCGGTTCATATCATGTACAATGAAAGAAAGAAAAACGGTGGAGAGCACACTACACTTTTTTCATATGTATTGATTTCTTCAAGGGAAACTTTGTTACTTTGTACATGGTGTAAAACCCTCCATATTTCTTGTGCTTCACAAAAGGTTCTCTCAACCTTCACAATAAATGACTAGCATCATGAATTAACGGACTATAATTTTTTGTACCGACAACAAGACATGGTTCATTACAAAGAAAAAGAGAGAGAGAGAGAGAGAGTGAGAATGAAAGACGGAACGAGCGAAAGAAATAAAGGAAGAAAGAAAGTAGAGAACGAAGGACGGAATGAAAAGGAAAAGGAGAGCGAGAGAATGGAGAAGAAGAAGAAGAAAAGAAGGGGGAAAAAATGAAGAAAGGGGAAACGATGCGCAAAACTGAGCTCAAACGAAACGCACTCACCTGATAGAGACGAGTATCATAGCGAAAATTAGATATTTTCCCAAAAGAGGAACGACGAGACTTGTAGGTGGAATGATTTCAACAACCAAGAGGAAGAACACGTGGAGGCTAATGAGGATGGAGATTGCCAAAGTTACCTGAAATTCATATATAAAATCCATCAAAATAAGATTAGTTTTCTTTTTATTATAGGTGGGATCCCTCCACCACCAACCAACCAACCAACCAACCAACCAACCCACCCACTACGTATACTATCAACGGTACTTAAAACCATCATTCCTGTCCCATAAAAAAAACTCGATGAAAAAATCCCTCACTTTCTTCTTCTTCCTTCATTCTTCAGTATCTACGTCTCTGTAATATCACCATGAAACTCTCCTCTTACACTCTTGAAACACATGCACATGACATGAATAAGGTAAATGTTGTTAGTTCAACTGTCCTCCAAATGTCTATATAGTCAAAATGTCTGTAGACTAGTGGAGAGTGGAGAGTGTACATAGTATCTGTAGACCACACCACATGAACCAAGCAGTAGCAGTAACAGTAATAAAATGATGAAAAGCTAAAACTTTTTTCCCCAAAGGAAGAAGAAGAAGGGCAAATGAGATAAAAGAAGCTAAAGTCAGTGATTCATAGTCATAGTACTTCTTGTCATCGTCATGGACATGTTCAAACTGAGTAGGAAGAATCTCCCATATAAAATATAAATGTCTCCACACGCACACACACACGCACACACAAGACACATGTACTTATGTACTTATGTACATTGGAACTTGGAATCGCCTATCTTTCTCCCCATGGTGTGTAATGTGTCTCAACTATCTGTCGACAGCGTAAAGAAAAGAGAGAGAGAGAGAGAATGATAGAGAAAGAGGTAAAAAGAGAGTCACCCACCTTTTCTCCGGAATCCGATGGTAAGTAAAAGGTTAAGACGGTCAAGAAGGAGATTCCCATGCATGGAATAATGAGATTTACGGTGTAGAAAAGCGTTTTCCGTCGCATAGTTATGTTAAATGTTATGTCTAAGTACGGCTCATCGCAGCATGTGTAGAACTTTTCATTCCTATTCAACATAAATGCATGCACAGAAAAACTTATTATTTATTATTCCATCCACAGATACACACACACACACAGACACATACGATATCTGCACACACTGTATCTTTTATCCATACTCTACTTCAGTGGACAGTGGATATGGAATGAAGATATAATATTTCAAATATCATTCGATTCATTAATCCGAAATCCAACTCAAAAGATGTTCATTTCATGATGGATTTCCCTATATCATATCATAGATTATGGATGCATTGCCCTAGAGATACATAGCGTCAATAAAACTTTGTGGTGGAAAAAGAAAAGGTAAAAAAAAGAAAGAAAGTGAGTGGCTATATACACACTATATTTACATACATTGGCCATGAACTATCAACGAAGGACGGGCGGAGTTGAAAAGAACACAAATACTACATAATACAGTCTATTATATATTCCATTCCACTCCATTCCACTGGCTCAGTTTGATTCCATACTAAAGGATTCATTTTATGTGTACAAGGCAAATAAATTTTGTTTGGATAGTTGAGGATGGGATGAGAAAATGAAGAAGAAAAAGAAGTAGAAGAAGGAAGAAAGAAAAGAGAAACGTACCGTACTGCAGGAACCTCTAAAATGTCCCATTCAACACTAGGATAAAATTCAGTGAGATCCACACCAAATACCACGATATTTGAACCCTCTTCTTCTTCTAAATGACGGAGATCCACCTTAAAACCTATGTGATCAGATCAAATAAGATCCGTGACGACATGCATACAAAAAACAGATGAATACAATTACATCAGATATTTATAACATATTTTCATATATTATTATTATATTGGAAATGCCAAGTAAGTATCTATTTTGCAGTTGCAGTCGAAGGATGCATTACCGTCATATGTCCAAGAGCCAAACTTAAGAATACACGTTTGTTCATCAAATGGAAAATACTCTACATCGATTTCACAGGAGGATTTGTAAATTGCTGGAGGTTTCCATTCCACTAGAGAAAAACACAACAAAATGTATCTATTTATATCAGAATGAACATTGCAGATGTTGTAGAAGTGGAAGTGGAACACATGGGGATTCGCGTAATTACCTAATCCGTTGTAATGAAGAGTCGCCTTGGTTGCAAGCGTCACCTAAACACAAATTTGAAATGGTTTTTTTTTTGTATTTCCAGTGCATGTGCTCGTAATTTTGTTATAAAATAATTGATGACGCTCTTAATATATATAATAGTTGATTGCAAAGCCATATTATCATTATAGTATTTAAGTAGAAATGGGACTGTGATAAAGTTTGAATGGAAACCTCAAAGCTGCCATCCGCACTGCCGTCGTCCAAAAAGATTGTTCACAAAGGAAGAAAAAGACGAGAAGAAGAAGGAACATAAAAATAATAAATCCTCATTATTTATCTACTACTTGAAGTTTTAATGAACAATATTCAATGATCAATATATAAGACGACTTTTACATCCTAAATGGCTTGAAACGATCAAGGGAAAAAGTCCACACTAAAAACAAATCCCTAGCCATTAATGTCAAGGTGAAGGGGGATAACAGGATAAAAAGGAATCTACTTCAAGAATTATTACATTTGAAACGGACACATAAACAGGAAGCCGAATGTACCAACTCCACTCAAATGTACCAACTACAAATTAAATCTCTCTGTAACTCAACAGTAAGAATCCAACTCAAAATGTAAGGTTGGAAATACAATACAAAATACAATAAAATTGGGGGGGGGGAAGTAGAGAAATTACATAAATTGGGCAATGTTATCTACTCAACAACACACTTGTTCTAATTTTTCCAGTACTCATTTCATTATTTACAAAAACCTGCATAAATGAAAGCCGTTTGATTAGACATGTTTTGACATGGAAGGAAACGGACTTACTTGTTATACAAGACGATATCAGGTCGCCATATATGATCCGAAGGCACGTGAAGCATTTTCACACCTCCATACTCTCTTGGTTCCCAAACGAGTCTGAGAATATATCAAACAATATTTCATCATCATCATCATCATCATATTCTGACTGTGCACCACCCACATCAATTTCACATCAATTTCACATCAATTTTAAAAAAGAATTTGAAATATCTTGTGTCTTACTTGTAATCATACCATGACTGCATATGCGTAAATTACAAACAACAATTAAATCATTGTTAAGATAAATCTCAAAATAGTCTGAACATTTTATTAAGTATTGTTATGTATTATAATTATAATTCTCAGGTTTTTGTGTATTTGAATGTATACTCGTACATTTAGGCAGTGTAATATGGAAAGCCAATGGAATTGCCCATGATTTTAATAACAATGAGACTTGTACTTATATATTTATGTGAAAGTCCGATTGTGAAGTGTTGACTAGACATAATAATATATGGAGTTGAACTATATATGTACCTATAAAATTGTAACAAAGAAAGAGTGAGATTCAGGATGGAAAGAGAGAGAGAGAGAAAGAGAGAGGGAAAGAAACCATTCTCTCATGGTGATGGTGACATTTCCTTACAAACCCGTTAAGGCGTCTAGGAAAAAAATACATGGAGCTCAATATTTCTGCCCAGCGACAATTTACTGACCACTATAAAGATAATATTGTGTGTGGAGCACTTGTGTGTGTCATGTGTGTGACCGACCTCCTCCACAAACGAAAAATATAACCCCATCCCATCCTGTGTACACATACATATATATATACATACATACGTAATTTAGAGCATTCAACCATGTGACTATACGTTCTGAAAGTCTACAAAGTCACAATGGTTACTTTCACTCTGTAATGTATTTTGAACGACGAGCCAGACTTTGGAGCCTCTAGCAAGTCTCTCTCCCTCTCTTTCTCTCTCTCACTCTCTTTTGCAGCATTGAACACTTGAATATATATCTGTATCTCCGTACTCAGTATGTACATAAAGGATATCTAACCGATAATATATGTGGCGGAAACTGTTGGCTCGCCAAATGATTTTAGTACAGAGTAAAGAGTGGACTTTTGGACTTGGACTGGCGATAGAGTGAGAGAAAGCGAGAACCGGAATCGGAACGACAAAGAGATGGAGAATCAGTAGAAGAAAAGTAGAGAGAGAGAGAGAGAGAAAAAAAAGAAAGAAAGAGGAATGATGAAAAGTCAAAACAATTTCATTGGGGAACATATGTATGCACATGTTTGCTTGTTAAATCCATACATACGCACTTGCACAACAATAGCGCCGCAACATGAATTCACTGATCAACCAGAAACTTTCTCTTTTGTGTAACATTTGAGAGTTTGAATAACAAAGTGCCATCAAATCTCATCTCCATTCACGATGATGACTGCATAAATTTTTATCTTTTCTTTAGTACAGAATTTTCTTTCATTGTTTACTTTCTTTCTTTCTCTCTCTCTTTCTCTCTCCCTCCATTTCCTCACACATGGACTTTTCTTTTCACTTGCTCTCCTGGCCATTGCATTGTTTTTGACGGCTCATCGTCATCGTAGTCCATGTAAAATCTTGTTGAGTACTGTACGTATGATACCATTACGCAAGTCGTTATAAACAATAATCTCCATCTTCCTCGTATTTATTCTCATTCTTGTTCCGTTCCATCTCCAAAAACATCGTTGAATTTTTAGGGTGGTGGTTCCGCCTGGATATGGGAGAGACACAGAGAGAGAGAGAGACAGAGAGAGAGAGAGAGAATCTCTGAATCTTGAAATCTTCCATGGTTTCTTGGAAAACAAGCTCGACTGGGAAGTGAATGGTAAATGGTTATGGTTGGTTATACATATGAGGATGAGATTGGCTAAAAGGAATCCTTGAAAGTCGAATGGGAGTTTGTAATGGTTAAGTATTTTGGTCATGTTGTTGTATTTGTAGTTGGATTCTCGAGGTGAGTTTTTTTTTTTTTTTCCGTCTGAGGATGAGCACTTAGGGGGAAACTGTTTATGTTTACAGCATCACAGAGATTCTCTGAGAGAATCGCAGGTGAATCTTGTCTTTCTAGTGCAGCTGAGGGAGACATTCTACAAAGACGAATTGGCCTTCTCCCTGAGTTTTGTGTCCCAATGTGTTTGTGAGAGTATAAGTGCAGGTAAGGAAGAATACTGTGGAGGAAGGAGGGGGAAAGGAAAAGTGAGGAATAACAAGCAGTGGAGACTCTCGTCGTTTGTGACAATTTATCACCACATACTACACCATGTACACCATGTTCTCATGGACATTTGTTTTGGTTTCCAGTCTCCACAGTCTACACGTTTTTTTTACTACTTGACTAGTGGAACAAACAGAAAGCAGGATTTCATGGTCTCTCTCTCTCTCGCTATGGTGAATTTCGGTTCACCGTCAAAGGGAGAGATTACTCCCATTTCTATTGGTTCTTTAAAAGTACAATTTGCAACCTCTTTCTCTTTCTTCTTAATTTCTTTTGTACAAAGTACAGCTTTGCATTTTCAATTCCTTCTTTCTTCTTTCTTCTTTCTTGTTCTCTCCTCGGCCTTCATTTGTTTCTCTGTTGTCCGCCCTCCTCCTCCTCTTCCAAAATACATAATCCTGTCAAGGATGTAAACCAGAGACTTGTCAAAGGGACTGGAGAATTATTATAATACAGAATGTACATTATGGGTACTTGCATTGCATTCCTGGTACATATAGTCTGGTTACTTAAGATGATCACCATATCATATGAAGAAGAGACATGTCCATTAATGATGATTCATGCCACTCATTCTCTTTGTATACATCATCTCTCGTCTTCCACCCCACTCTTTTCCTTTTGACTGACAATAAGACCGAGCGAGCTTTCCTTCCGCAGAAAAAAAAAAAAAAAAATCGGATTCAATCCAACTTGAAACTTGTCTTGAAGTAGTTCTTTTAAAGAATTCTACGAGGATGATGAGTTATTAAATAAACGACTACTTTCTACTTATTTCTATATTCCCTTTTCTATGCTTCTTTCATCTTTAGAAAATTCCATACATTTCCCTCATACATTGCAGTATCTTAAAAGGAAAATCAAGCTCAAGAGGAGTCTTGAAGAAAATAATATGGGATTATTTATGTATACATGAAATGAGATTTACATGATGTAAACTGCAAATATCCAAACGATATATAACGATATATAAGATATATGTATGTATGAGTTTGTGTGAAGGAAAAAAACGAGACTACTTGAATGAAAATGGCTCCATGAAATGATGGAATGTGATGCAACTGCGTGAGCGTGAGCATTAAACTCGTGTTCATACTGAAAATGAATAGAATAAAGAAGGAAACGGGGGGACGGAAAGGGAAAGTTGTTGTACATGATCTGTCTTAAATGCCTGTAATGCATTTTTGTGGGTATGTAAGGGGAACTGGTGAATCTCTATTGAGGTAATTAGAGAAATGGATGGAGCCGAGAGGCTCATTAGCCATTAGCCAACTTGTCTGGTTGTGCATCATTTAAGCTTGAGTATGTGAGCCACATTTCATGAATGTGTATGGAAATTATTCATGGTATGTCTGTGTGAGTGTGAGTGTGTGTGTGTATGTGTGTGTACTGTGTGTGTGTTTGCATTAGTAATTGATGAAACGTATCTCGGGTGGATCTAGAATCTAGATATGGAAATTTGAATGGAGAGAGAGGTGGCAAAAAATGATGAGGTTACCTGCTCCACCCAGAGATTGGTTGTCATGATCTGGTTCTTGAGATTCTGAAATGACACAAAAGAAAGAGAACACGATCGATGCAAATCTTGAGGAAAAGTTGAACTATCAGTCAATGTCAAGCTCATCATTTTATAAGCGAGAAAGGGAATGAGTGAGTGAGTGAGTGAGTGAGTGAGTGAGGGAGGGAGGGAGGGAGGGAGGGAGGGGAGGAAAGAAGAAGGAGGGATCGGGACATATTGGAAAGTGGAAAGGACACGGTGGTGGGTTTCTCCAGACCTTCAGACAGTCTCTTTCGTTGACAGAACAAATTGAAGTTTCATGAAATTTTTGTTCATGACAAACTCGGGACGGAATGAAACCAAACGAACGAGTGAAGAGAGAAAGAGAGGAATAGATGGAAAGGGAATACTCGTGTACGATACATATCCATCGCCATTTATCTACGTCATCCTCTCTTTCTCTCGCTCTCTCTCTCTTTCTTCATCCTCCTCTTTTCGTCTTCCCTCCAAATCCACATCATTTCTAGCCCGTATTGAAATATCGTTCTGTTTCTCGTTCTGTTTCCGTACCTGGATTAAGTTGATTATTCATTATACAACTGTATAACTATATTTCTTTCACTTTCAACTTTTTCTAGTCACCTCGCTCTCACACCCACAAACGACAAACGACGTCTCCTCACTTGCTCTCACATATATGGGCGCCAGAGGACAAGTTCCTGGCTCTCTCCATCGATGTATGCACACAACTCTTGTATGACTCTGTTCTCTCTTTTTCTCTGCCCCTGTCTTTCTGTGTGTTGTATAACATTTCGAGAGAAATAAGTCACGCTGAGGGAAAAAACGACTACAGTTTTAACGTAAAGCCTCTACAAATACGGGATAGACGACAAGATTGATCATTTTCTTTCAAGCGGCCCATTCCTTCACTCCATGAATACTATTCAAAGAGAATCCCCAAGTTCCCGAGTTTCTACTCTACTATTTTCTCTCTCTCTCCCTCCTTCTCTCTCTCTCTCTCCGAGTCTGAGTGTACAGCGACGTACGTTCTCTTTTTTTCTTCAAAGAGTCCCACCAAAGAGTGTAAGCAGAGCAGAGACCTCAGCGTGGGAAAGCTTACACACTTTCCTCACCAGATCAATAGGGACAGCAGCAAGATAACGATTTTTACTATATATTTTTTTGGGGCTCATCAAGTAGGAAAAAATGATTCTGCTTCATCCACATCCTGTAATAAGGAGACCTTGGTTGGTCCGCTTCCTCTCTCTCTCTCATACATGATAGGATTACCATGACTTTCATCAATATCACTCTGGGGATTCTCCATCTCTCTCTCTCGTTCTCTCTCTCTCTCTCTCGTTCTCTCTCTCTCTCTCTCTCTCTCGCGTCTACCACCGTCCAAGTTGTAGCGGTAGACGAACTCGAAACTCGAAAAACCAAGTCTGGATTCTAGATTCTGGATCTTTAGTTTTTTCATCTAGTAGCTCACTTACTCGTTCGATCTATGCATGCGTGACTGGGAAAACTCGTCCGTCTCATCTTGCCTCCTTCCTTGTCTTCCTCTCGTCTTTCTCTCTACTTTCTCTATCTCCCCGTCCTATTTTATCTCTCTTCCTTTCCCTGTGTAGATCTAGGAGAATGCAATAAACTAAGTACCTATCTACTTTCTCCTGTCCGTCTGTCGTCCTACAACTAACACTTACCCACATAGACACACATCCCTCATGGCTTGTATAAAGGCAGAAGCCCTCGGCCCATCCCCATGCAGATATCTGTGCAGTCTGATATTCCTTTAAAAAAAACTTCCAGGGAAATAAAAGGAAATTCGTATGGCCAAGCATTCCCTACGTGGTGTACGGGTAAAAGAAAAGTTCACAATCTATTCTGTTTGTAATGGAATGTTCAGTGGAGTACAGAGACCATACCATACCATACTAGAGTCATCACACTAGATTTCCTTTACCCTTCCCACTCGTATTTGTACTTACTTTACACATAAAACTTAGTATCGTATGTATTATATATATATAAACATTGGGGGAAACAAAGCACAAGAATGAAACCAGAGAGAGAAAAAGAAAGAAAGAGAGAGAGAGAGAGAGAGAAAGAAAGAAGTAAATACCCGGAGAATTCAAGGAGTTTCTTTGGTCTCGTTTTCTTCGTCTCCGTCTTGGTTTTTTTTCTACTTTTTTTGTTGTATAGTTGGTGTACAAGAGAAGAAAAAAAATGAGTGTGAAAAGGTGCAAAACTCCTTTATGTAGTGGCACAATACATGCTCAGGTCTCTTACCTATCCAAACAGACACATTCAACTGTAAAGAGTTGCTCTACGTGTGCTCAAAATCCTTCTAGGATACTTCATCTTGAGCTCACAGCAACTCTAGAGATGTGCACATGTGTGTAGGCATTTATGTGAGTTTTCTCTCCCTCTCCCTCTCTCTCTCTCTCTCTCGTTAGCTGCCAACTACTGCCTACTGTCATTCATGTAACCATTTTCAAAATCCAACATCCCGACTTTCTCTTTCTCTACCCCGCGTTTTGGTCCCATATCTTAGACTTGGTTTGCATTTCTAGTGGGGATTTTTTTTGGCTCTTTTTTTTGGTCTGATTTGTTCCCTTCTACTCCCAATCCCAATAGTTCCCTTCACTGGAACTGATAGATAGATCTTCGTTGAGAAAACTTTTGAAGAAAAGAGGAAATAGTTGAAATTTGACGTGACAGTAATCTAAGTGCACAACTGAAGGATGAAGAATGAAGAAATAAGTTTGTATTGTACAAAAGTAACGAATAATGATAAGCAATTATTGACTTCTATCATGTTTCAGTACCTGAACGAACAGGCAGTGTAGGACAGGTCTAGCAAGGTACATACGAGTTTTTGATTTAGTTGAAAAAAACGAACTATCAATACACGAATTCAAAATTTGTTCACAAAACAAGTAAAGTTTCTGACATTGTATTTTCGTATTTCCTGGATTTGCATTTGCGTGTGATGCGAGTCCACACAGTTAGGAGTTAATGGATACTGTACAAAGGACAAGCACAGCGTAGAGTTATTTTTCCATCCTTCCTCTTTTTCTTTCAAACAAAATAGAAAAAAAACATACAAAGAACTGCACATGAACTCACAATACGACCGTGGACTGTCCCATTTCTATTTTGCCCTCTTTTTTTCTGGTTACTTACTTTCTCCCCTCTTTTCTTTCTCATCTAATGCCAGACATAACATAAAAAGTCAAAAGTTTGTCAACGTGACTTGAAGTCATTAAGTGTGCGCGTCTCCGTATTATTTCCTGTGTAGGAAGTAGAAAGTATAAAGGCACCCCCAACACAAACAGATGTTCTCTACACTCACTACACGAAAACTCAAGTAAAAAGAGAAAGAAAGTCCACAAATGTACAAATGCAGACCACACACACGCTCTCATACAGTTTATGCGCCACTTTCTCTTCTATAAATGTCCAACCATTCTCCTACTTATTCTGTACGACTCTTGTTTCTCACGCCTCAACTGAAAAGTAAGGAAACTATAATGAGGGAAACTTACTGTCCCATCCTCTTCCTGCATTCTTGTTACACATTGTACAGTAATCGTAACCCGAGTACACAATTTGTACGCAACTACGAAGTTGAAAAGTCATAGTTTATAAATTAATAGCTAATCTTCTCCAGTGATGGAGTCTGTATGTCTGTCTGTGAATGTGAAAGTCAACTGGAAAAACCGCCATAGTTCATTGTTGACTCGATTCTCTCTTGAATACGAGTCTCAATTGGAGTGGAAGTTTTGGAAGAGTTGAAGGAGTTGTTCGAGATGAGTCAGAAAACTGGATTGGAGAGAATGAACATGGTAAATTGTATTTTGCAGGTAGAGCTAAGTGGAGAGAAAATGTGAAATTTCTCTTTCTCTCTCTCTCTCTCTGCCTTTCTGCTCATTCCTTTTTTGTTTGAACAAAAGTTTCTATATGGTTGCTGAGAAAAGCTGTACCGAGAGTCCTATGTCGTGGAAGATTAAAAGAACGAAATTGAATTTCATTCTCTTTCCTCCTCCTCCTCCTCAATCTCCTCCTCCTCCTCCTTCCCTCTTTGACAGTTTTCATTCTTGTGATCTCAAGTCTTTAGAAATAATAAGCATTGTACAGACGACGGGGGGAAGGAGAAAGGTGAAAGTGACAGAAAGTCAAATCACGCCTCAGAGTTTACAAGAACAACTAGACGGCAGGCAGTTCTCGGAAGTATGAAAACTATGAGTAGACGACAGAGAACAACGAGAGAGAGAGAAGGAGAAGGAGAAGGAGAAGGAGAAGGAGAAGGAGAAGGAGAAGGAGAAGGAGGAGAGAGAAAGTACAAGCTCAAATCTCAGAGTTGGGACAAAAACTAAAATGAAAACGAAGGCAAACGTCACATGACACATTTTGTAGAGACCCTTTTGTACGCACATGTGTATGAAAGTCCGTATGTACGTTGTACGTTCATGTAATTCTAGTCTGAGATCATTCATGCATATGGACCGTTATGAAATATCCGAGTCCCCACACACATAATACATTATGGAAATGTCAATAAGTGTGGGGGATAGTGGGTAATGAGGAAGAAATACTATTATATATATTACTATGGGGATACCTTTTCACTGTCCAATATTCAACTCACAAGACTAGTTAATAGCAAGAGAGAAAGTGGCTAACCATCTTTTTCACATGTATAATTAGAGGAAATAGAGAGAGGGAAAGGATGTGAGTGAGCTTATCTCCAAGTAGCAGGAGGTACAGACTCCAAGACTCCTAAAGTTGACGAGAAGAAAGTCGAGGGAGAGTGGGAGAGAGAGAAAGCTTAAGAGAGACGGAGAAAATTTAATATTCACAATGTACTAGTACGTGAGGATTAATTAATAACTGGGACTTGCTCATGAATACAGAGTTGCAAATCATTTTATACGACTCCATTCCAGATATTACATTTATGGATCAAAGGGAATGGAATGGAAATGGAGGGAAAGAGGTGAAAATGGGGGGGGGGGGGGGAGAGAAGGCAGGCATTGGCAGTGAAAGCATCAAAGTTAAAGTCTAAAAAAAAATCCACAAAATATTCACATAAAAAGGATGAGAAAAGTGAAGAGGGAGACAAGGTAGGTCCTTAGGAATGGAAAGAAACTTACCACATCAATGAGTTGAGACAGTTTCAGTCTTATCCAAACTTTGAGAACATCCGAAGTGTTCACAACAGGTCGAACGAGCTTATTATCTAGAGTTCAAATCAGTACAGAGTATCATTTTATTTTTCATCCAGTTTTTATATACATACAATAAAAATAAAAGTAAAGATTAGAAAGGAATCTCAAAGGTCTCCTTTTAATCCATTCCACTTATTTTTGCTGGCAAAATAAAATAATTAATGAGACGGGTGAATGACTACTAAAATGTCCTTACAATTAGATAGAAGGTCATCGTATCTGTAATTACAAAATAAAAATCACATTCAATTACAATTGTTATTCATCATTACTCACTCGGTACAAATAACGAAATACCAAGGACATCAATCTCATATTAAATTGAGGAATCTATTGGCTCTCCATTCAGTAATATTCCATGATTTGTCCTTGTACTTAAGATAATTCAAGTATAACTGTAACAGAAAAAAAACAATTACAATCGTTTGGCATCCGGATTCCCACAAAATGCTGGCGACCAGACTCCCGCCAGTGCAATCATCACGAGCCACAGAACGCACATGATTGGCAAAGGTCCTCCAAATGTATGGGACTCTCTCAATATAAGAAAAAACAATAGTTGGTACGGAAGAGCCCCATCATATTTTGTTCACTCCACACACTCTCAATCACTCACTCACTCACTCACCACTTCACTCCCTTACATATCTGAAAATGAACCCACACACAAAACTCAACAACACTGAAACTGAAACCAACCCCAACTCAAACTTTTTGTCTGTCTCCAAATGATTCTTTGGAAATGTTGTTTCACTCCAGACATTTCTCTCGGAAATACTTTTCTCAAATCTAAGAACACTATGCAGACTTTTTTTCACATTTCACTCAAAGATTTCCAAAAATAACAAACTTGTAGACGTTTTGATTTTCAAAGTATTCACATGTGATTTTTGTTTTTTATTGAAAAAACTGGAGAAAGACGCTGTATGATGTCGTTTTTCCTTTCTTATTCTCCTTCCCACGGTCAATAACTGTTGTGTGTGTGTGTGTGTGTGGAATATGTACAAAATTGTTTGTCGCGGTATTGTCTTACCTAGTGTGTTATGTTATAGTATTGAAATCGATACTTAAATGATGGAACAGAAGAAGAAGAAGAAGAAGAACACAGGAGAAACACAGAGAGAGAGAGAGCGAGGAAATAGGGATCGTATACGTAAACTCACGTTGAGGAGAGGGAGGACAATGGAATCGCTAGTGTTGATGACGTGAACGACGACAAGAATGTTCACGACGAGCAGTAGTAGCAGAGAGATAGAGAGAGAGAGAGAAAGAGAGAGAGAGAATACGAGAAGCTGAGGAGTGGAGAGGTGCGTGTGGGTCCAAAGCAAGAGAAGAAATGGGGAAGGCACTTGGCTCTCTCACGATTCCGCGTTCTGCAGAGACTCTGTCTGCCTGCCTGTATGTGTGTGTGTGTGTGTGTGTGTATGTGTAGTCGCTGGATGGAAATTAAAGCAGCACTGTGTGTGTACTTTCACTAGAGACCTAGTGGAACTGGAACTCGAAAACTGGATGTGCCAGGCAGAATCGACCGAACCATCAAGCTCTTTTGCCGTCGGGCAAAGCTAAACACAGTGTAGCCGTTCCGCCTCAAATCCAGAACTGAAACAGACAGTATGTAAATACATACAAAGATTTTTTTTTTGTTTTTTTCTGAATCTCTCTTTTCATTTCCTTTTTGTTCTTGTCCCCCGTTTTCTCTCCCTTTCTTTCCACTAAATGACCAGTTTAATATTCTAGTTTGCATAGAGAAAGTCAACGAGATATATACATATATGTGTATGCAGTATGAATCACAATGCAATTTAATCAAATACAAATTCACTCCATGGGTAGATGGTATTTGGTATTACATCATATAGGTCGTGATGTAACATTCCTTCACAACTGTTATGCAACTTCTCTCATGTACCTACATAGGATACATATAGTGTAAATTGACACAACGGATTGATTTCAACATGAATAATAATTTCAGTCAGCACAATTTTAACAATTGAATACATTGAAATTTTTTTTAGCTTACAAGTTTTTTTGCTCAAATTTCCACATACAAAATGTCAAGAAAAGTCTAGAGTGCGCTGAGGACATGAGAAACTATTGAAAAGAAAAGAGTTTCTCTTAGCACACCAGTTAGAAAAAAGTTGAGGAGGGAAAACAGAAGTGAGGTTACTTTGAAGGGAAAGGCAAATTTGCAGACGCCACAAAAAAAACTCATATTCGCGACAATCAAGACCTGAGGGCATTCATCAACTGAACCGCCTTTCTCCATTCTCTCTCTTTCTCTCTCTTGCTCTATCTCTCTCTCTCTCGCTCTCCCCCAACTTGTTTTTGCTCTTTGGATTTTCCTCTCGTCCCTTCTTTCCTCTCACTCTCTTCTTCTTCGACTTTTTTTCATTTTTTCCTTGTTCTCCACAGCTCTTTTCTTCCTTGTCAAGATGAATCTGCCGTCGAACGCCTTTCTCTTAAAAGCACGATTACAGTGTTTTCACGTTCCTCTACACGTTTCCCCTATTTTTTCCTCCTCGTTTCTACTATACTCCAACTCTGTTTTTTCCAAATCTCCTTTTCACATTCATTGGCTGCATGTATGTATGTACGTAGTTTGTGAACCACTAGCGAGACGTTTGCAAATCCAAATATCGAACAAGTCGTCGGTTGGTGCAGTCAACCCTAGCGAAATTGGATTCACTCTCTGCTCTCTCTCTTTTCTCTTTTAATGTGAAGTTCATTGTGGTTGTGGCGTCCATGTAAATCTTCAATGGTGGTTTCAAACTCTAGACTCTAGAAACTCTAGATTCTAGAAGAAACGTAGAAAAAAGGGGTTTCGTTATCAGAGGATGAAGAAGAAAAAGGAGGAAGACAAACTAAAGGCTACAAAAATGTATGAAAATGTGGAAATATCTGTACATACATGGAATGATGTAGAAAATGAACAAGTATTTTGTGTGATGGGAAGGGAAGGGATGGCAGGTGATTTCCAATGCCCATTCACCGCACTACACAACTATGTTGCATCCTGTCACCCTGCATATGCTCTCCGTCCGAACGAACGAGCGAATGAACGAATGAACATACACATTCACCCATAATCCTTTTTCTTTTTGTATCAGAAAAAAAACTGTTGTCGAACAAAAGGATTTGCACTTGAGAAACTTATCGAACTTTATGACTGACCCAAATCTTCATTCTTATCCTGTCCACGGACTAAACGAAAAATCCAGACTCTCGCCGTTTCCTTGTCTCTCTTTTTTATTCGGTTCAATTTCTTTCCCACAATTCTCTGTCGACCATCGTCCATCGTCTATCCCTTTGCCTCTCTCCCTCCATCCCTGCCATCCTCCTACGTTTCCTTCAAATATTGGACTATTGGACTATTCAGTCTCAATCCGTTTCTCCCTTCTCAATTTACATAGAGGCAGTCTCTAGACATTTTCACTTGCAAGGGAATTTGACAGGATCTTATTTTATATTTATGTATTTATACTGTCTCTTTTCCTTCCCCTTTTCTTTTTCTTCATCTCTTCTTCTCTTCTGCTCTTCCTGTCCCTATTCCAACTGTACATTACAATCCTAGCAATTGTGCTTTTCAACCTCCCTTTAGCTTTTGGCTCAGGACTCGACTTGTCAAATCTCACAGAAAATCTGAGATTTCCTTGGTATAAAAAGAGATGCATACATATCCATGTATGTATAAGCTACAGCCTGAAGTAAATGAAAGGGAAAGTTGTACATATTTTTTGTATTCAAGTATATTGTCATTGTGTAATTTTTTTCCCCTTTCCTTTTTTTTGATATTTACTACTTAGTACTTAGCAAAAGGAAAGGAATGCTTCTCTTTATGTACTTGAATTGTGGCGGCAAGGAAAAGACTTGGAGGAGGATGAGAAGAGAGTAGAAATGTTGAATAGCTATACCTTTTTTGAATCCGTCATACAATCACGAGCTCATTCTATTAGATTTGAAGATCTTCTCATTCTCATGACAAATCAGCCAACTTTGGCTCCCGAGGGAAAATCCAATGGAGAACTGTCCTCCTTTGCTCCTCCACCACACCACACTAAACTGAACGGACACGGACACATACAAGTGGTGGTGTTGGTGACACAGCAGCACACAGTACACAGTACGTCTTTTTAAAGTATATTTATGGACGAAGGTTGATGTATGAGGAAGGGCAGAGGACTATTCCATTTCCATTTCTCTCTCGTTATTCTCCTGGACTGGGTTTTCCTCCTTTTTTCGGGGGGGGGGGGGAGAGGGGGAGGGACGTCTTAAATTTCCTAGTGAGAAGATGGAGGATAAAAAGAAGTGAGGGAGAAAGTAAAAAAAGGAAAGTGAAAGTCATAGATCTGTTCTCAAGACTTTAGACCAATGGATCTTATAAGCCCATTCACGTGTGACGCCATTTCTCATTGAAAACCTACAATGTCTCGACTATCCACACCAAACCTCCACATCACATCATCACATCCTCTGTATTATCCAAATGGAATTTCTGACGACGACGACGACGAGGACGACGACGACAAACCAAAGTGCATCCATCCATAATACAATTTCACTCAATAGGTGTACCATGTGCATGCATGTATAAATGTATATGCTATGATATTCATTGTATAATATAAATGTATAGAGATGCACAGATATCTTACTGTTTGGATAAAAGCCGTTTTTCAATAAACAAGATTTTCACACCACAATTATAATGGCTCTAGAGATTCAATACTTTTATCTCCTCCCGCAAAACTATCTCACTTTTTGTCATCGCCACCAGCACTTGGATCCCATTTATTCTCTCTTTTGTTTTCATAGGTTCTTCAATCTCTCCATCCTATCTTTTTCTTCCTCATCTTGCACTTTCTACTTTCCAGTTCCCACTTTCTCCATCAACATCATCATTGGCATGGATTTTCCGTTTCTCGTTTCTCTTAGTTCTTTGGAGTATTGGAGTATTACCCGATCCTTTTTTACTGGAGGGTAAGTTCAGATTAACTTCAGCCGTCATCCTCCCAACACATACTTTCCTACACATGTACTCATCCTGTAAACAATCCATGAGCTATATTCAACTTACAACTATAACTATAGTTTACACTTTTCTCCTCCGCCAAATCCCAATATCCTCTCTTTTTCTCTCCATGCATAAAAGTTTATCTGTAGAATCTCTCTTCTTTATTTTTGTGGAGAGAGCGAAGGAGAAAAAAATCCGAGTTTCTCTGTTCGTTTTCTTTCCATTAGCTCTTATTTAACTAGGAATTCCTTAGTTGGACTCTGTTTAACAGAGAGAGAAAGAGAGAGAGAGAGCGGAAAAGAGAGGAAGAATTCATTGAAAACTAGTGGATAATCCAATTGCCGGCATCTACTAATTTACTCTCTCTTCGATTCTACCACTGTGCGGATAAACCATAATTTTCTTTGCTCGTATCCCATTTGGATTTGGCGTATTGGCAGCCTGAGCATCGGTTTTATTCAGTAAAATGGAAAAGTAACGTACGCAAGCACATTCGTATATATGACTCTGAGTACACAAATCCATTCGTAATCCACTCATGGTGAAAAAGTTGCTTCATCATTTCCATTCAGATGTGATAATATGAGAGAACTAGAGAAGGAAGGGAGGAAAAAAACGTGAGAGAGTTGACTTGTGAGAAAGAATCCTAGAGAGAGAAGGAGAGAAGGAGAGGACAAGTTAAAGAGAGATAAAGAAAGAGGAAAGGGGAAAAAATCAGAGGGACTTGTGTGAATTTGTATTCGAGTCCAGAGTCATCGTGTGAGTCTTGATGAAGATCGAGTTGAGTCATATGGACGGACGGTAGAACAGACCAAGACCAAACGAAGACCGAGACCAAAATGAAAACGAAGAAAGGAAGGGTAATGGAACGAGAGAGAGAGAGAGAGAAAGAGAGAGAGAAAACCGGGCCAAGAAGAGAAATGTTAAAATGCTTTCTGGGAACGTGGTTCTATTGCTAATGAATACAAGTAAAGTGCATTTCTCACGTGGGCTCGACATTTTGAAAACTTTGAAAACTATTTCCCCGAGTCACTAGTAGTCGTAGTTGTAGTCGTATTCCACATTCGACATATTACCCGCGTACCCACCACCACCCGACCAAACCAAAAGCACACACACACATTCAACTAACCAAAAACAAGGGGAAACCACACAGTGAAGACGTTCTATGGCAAGTCAAAAGTCAAAGCTACTCTGTCTGGACAAGATAGTCAAGATAGTTGAGAGTGGAGATTCGTGCACAAGTCTGGAAAGTAAATTCTCGTGTTCTCCGTACATACGATACATGTACAAGTATTGATGTCTTTATTTGTAACGATGTTATTAAAAACTCTTTCTTCTTCAGGCTATTTGGGAAATTTGAGGGGCGAGAGAAAGAGAGGAAAAGAGAGAGAAAGAGAGAGAGAGAGGGAGTGAGCTTTAACGTTTTCAGTTCCTAGTATTCATACTATAGTTTTTTATTATAAGAAACTACGTTTTCATTTCCTGCATGCATTTACTAGACAAATTAGAGTGAGGGTGTGGGAAAGAGCGTGAGCTCAAAATTGGAAATGAAAACAAAAGGGGATGGGAAGGAAAGTAAAACGCGAGCACCTTCCTCGAATTCGCAACATGAGCCATTCAAGACGAAGAAAAAGTAAAAGGAAAAGAAACTATAGAGGTCTCAAGATTCCCTGATTCATATATAAGTAATAGTCATTAGAGTGTTTTACTTCATCATCACTAGCAATTTTGGCTTTTTACTCCCAGACTAACCCTACGCCCTACCAACAAGAGAGAGAGAGAGATGAGTACCTTCTTTCCCTCCGTCTGGCCTATTTACTCTCAACTCAGTGTGAGCCAACTCACTTTCTCTATTATCTCCCACACTCTCTCCTATTTTCTTTTCTCTCTCCCTTTCTCTCGCTTTTTCTTTCTCTTTCTCTCTTGAGTCTTCTTTCCTTTTCTTCCTCTTGTTGTTCCTTTTTCCTTCATCATTTTTTTTGCATCTCGCCTTGCTCCGGTTCAACAGTTCCCAATCCTATTTTCTTTTCTCAGTACAAACTACAGACTAAAACTTACAAATATACAAAATGTGAAATACAGTACGGAGAAAACACAAGGCAAAACGTGTCTGGTTTACTTTCCCCGACTTTCACTCTCTTTCTCTCGCTTCTTTTCAAATGAAATAAAAGAGAAGGGATGGCCCACACTGATTTCAAATCAAAATCCAATGCATATGTTGTTTTTTTTAGAAACTCTCATTTTCTACCTACTGGTTCTCCACCTCCCATAAAAGTTTGGTATAGTGTAATTTGCTGGGGAGTAAGTAAAAGTACAATCCAACACTCTGTCTCTCTTTTAGCTTTAGCACAGTCCAATTGGAATGTATTTGTGCGGGTCTGGAAGAGGCATAAAGTGAAATATTAATCAAAAACGTTGCTCCATGACTCAACTTGTCTTGAAATAACGGCCCTTTAAATGTCTGGATCAATAATTGTGTTGATTTTGATCCAAAGAAAAATCCAGGCCCACGCAAAATACACACAAACACAAGTTGATGCTACTTGTGTATTTATGTTTCAGACTCGGTGCTTTCTTTCTCGCTCTTTCTTTCTGTCTGCTCTTTAAAAAAAAGGAGAAAGTAAAAGACTAGAGAAAGAGAGAGGGAAAAAACTCGGAGAAGGCGAGTCAGTCATAGGGAAGCTTTTCATATATGAATAAGCTAGGAGATATCCATCGTGGCCATGGCACTTTGTACTGTAGTCGTGGCTCATTGGCTCAGACTGAGACCAAAACCGACACCGAAACATAGACCGAGTCGGGAGTCTCTTCAGACAAGAGAAGGTTTAGTGACGATCCAAGGTGAGCGGATCTTGACGGAAAAGCTCAAGTCCTTTCGTTGTACATTCTTCTTGCTCATCCTTCTGTATATATTCCTATGAGAGGAACTTGTTTAGTTCCATTCAGAGGTTAAATAAGGAGGCGGAAAGGTTGAGCTTCGAGGTAAGCAAAAACTAATCGTGAAGAAACGAGAGCGACCTACAACACATCAAACAAGATAAAAAAAGAAGCTTGTTTCCTTTTAGCCAAAAGAGAGAAAATGGTGTAGTTTTCAGAGCGACAATAAGAATAAAATACTTGGTTTACACACTCTTGCGTCAACAATCTCCCCCTTTCATCTCTCCCTTGAATCTCTTGTACTTTGGGTTCTCTCGATCCCTATATGTTGTTTGTCCAATGGACTATTTGTAAAAGTGTAAAGCAAACTTAAACTAAACACATGAAGACGAGTATGTACCAAAGTTTACAATTCTAGATTTTCAATCAACCAGAAACCCGAAACCTCAATTTGTTGTTGTTGTTGTTGTTGTTGATATTCAATCGTGTTACAGTTGATTTTGGTTGATTAGTTCTGATTTCCCTTCCAACTTCATTCATTCGGAATCACCCAATTTAGTGCATAACAAAAGACGACAGATAAAAATGAAAATGAATGAGGACAGAAAACAAAATGTGGTGAATAAAAACCAAGATTTTGAGAGATAATTAAAATGGAGTGTGAGTTACACCAAAACACGTAGCATGAGCAAAGTACAAACAAACACAGCGAGGTGGAATAAACAAAAGACCTGATTATGTTTAAAGCAAGTTGTTGTTGTTGTTGTTGTTGACAAGTGAAAGACTCGAGAGAGTTTGTGTGCAATGAATTGGAGTGAAAGGGAACAAGAGAAATAACGAAATTTACAATTCAATAAGGAACGAGGGAAAATAAATACACCTTGAATGTGATGGACAGAAACATAATGGGAGGAGGGCGGAGATTTGATTGGGTCTCTCACATACATAACTTTGGGAATGAAGATCGTTACTGTGAACTGTGAGTTGGAGAGAGAGAGAAAGTGAGAGACCGAGAAAGAAAGAGATGGATGTTATACAGATATCCGTAGGAGTAGTTCCGGACTGTAGACGAAGGATGGATGGATGAATGGATGAATATGTGTGTGTGTGTGTGGTGCAATATAATGTCTCGTTTCTCGAGTATCTGTTACAATCATCCTGGCATGAACATTTACATGTAGAATGTAGAATGTAGATTGCATGAATGTACATAGAGATTTCTGGATGTCTTTGTCCCTTACTACTAGAGTTTGACTCAAGTGCTTAAATAGGGACGTTCCCACGATCGATAATGCTTTTCTCAGGAATGGATTCCCTAGTTCCGCTCACCATACAGCAAGAGCAAAGCATCCAGCAGCAGCAGCAGCCACCAGTCAACCAGCCAGCCAGCCAGCCAGCATACCATAGCCAACCATCGAATAGGATTGCACACAGTACAAAATAACCTCATTATGACTTGTGCCTCTTTTGCTGCGCTTATCGGGCCAACAGGGAGAGAAAAAGAAAACTAAAACTATCCACTGACTGAGATTCTCTCTTCCTCTGCCTTTCTCTCTCTCTCTCTCTCTCTCTCTCTGCCTTT
>JAIUND010001668.1:0-31775 GCA_034699125.1 Gisinianus flammeolus | reverse complement strand
ATTACTCCTAACGGTACTTTAAGTATTTCAAGGTTGTCATACACATACAAACACCAACACAAACTACACATATATATGTATGAATGATCACAGAACTTTACCCTTCGGACAAAAACAAAAAAATCATTCATTGTCTTTTTGTACTCCATCTTATCTCATCTTACATTTATGTACAAGACGAGCATGTGTACTCTACACCCTTCACTCTACACACATTCACATTCACATGCCTATAAATTTCATTTATACAAAGAGCTCCATTTTTAACCCCAAAAATCCTCATCAACATCTGCGTGTGGAAGTTCAAATCATTTACCATCTACAATGAACCAACTCACAATTTGCGATACAATTTACCAGAATCATCCTCATCCTCAATACTCAATGCAGACAACAGATACGCTAACAACAAAATACGGACAAAACAAATACGGATATTCAAATGAGCTCGATTACTGTGACTGGAATTGTGACTGTATGTATGAACTATGAAGTGAAGAGCAGGTGAACTCAACAGTGAATAGAACCGAACAAAGGGAATTCAAGTTAATATTAGTTTACATCCATGGTAAATAACATTCTGCGAGAAGACCAATAGGGAATGTCTACGTACTTACATATACATATCGTCGGTTAAGTTCCATAACCCTGTGTATTATCATTTGGTATCATAAGGCGAATTTGCGCGCGCGTACATATATGCTAACGTGCGTATGCTCCTTCAGGGGCCGAATGATAATACAGGGTTATGGAACTTCACCGACGATATATATGTTCTTTGTCCCATAGTTTTCAACGTAGAAATCTCTCACATGATATTCCTATTTATATGACTACGAATTATTGTGCATAGTTATTTCTCAACTCTCTTTCTCTCTCTCTCACGCATTTCGAGAGTCAGGAACCAGAAGCAACATTCAATAAATTAAATCAGCTCATCAGAAACGGTGTGTGTGTGTTTGGTATTTTCAGTACTCTTTCCTTTCCTCTCGAATTCCTTCTCAGCTTCACGTCCGAGTGTTTTTCATGTTGTTGGTGTGGATTGTGGAGGGAGTTGGTTGGACTTGAGAGTAGTGGATATGATGTGATGTGTCTGTGTACATTTGTACATGGTTCACCGTTCGAGTGTGTTTACTTTGACTTGACTCCGGCTTCCTTGCTTTGCTTGTTCTTGCCCTGTCACTGGGCCACCCAGCGACATGTGTATTATTTGTTCATGAGAGAGAAAGCGAGAGCGAGAGAGTGAGTGGTGAGTCGGCACACAGGCGAATCAATAGGCAGGGAAATGTTTTGCCCAATTATTCTCATGTGAAACGGGGTTGAAGTAAGGAACACGTCGCCTATGCTGCCTCCGTATGCTGCCTCCCAAAAAACCTATGCTGCCTCCCAAAAAACGGGAGGCAGCATAGGTATTTTGGTTAGGTTAGGTTTTTCGGGAGGCAGCATACGGAGGCAGCATAGGCGACGTGTTCCGTACTTCAACCCAAGCGAAAATGAGAAATGAACATATCCCAGCTGATTGCAGACTTTCACAGTGTCTGTGTGTGTCTGTGTGTTTGGCTTACATATTTATTTAGCCGTTGTTCTCCGGTTTTGCGAGTTATATGAATTTTTGACCTCTATGCGTTTTAATGTCTGTGTGTGTTGTGTTTTCTGCGTTGTGTGTGTATGATTATCAATTCTCATGTCCCAGACACGTTTTTTCTTTCATTTCTCATTGGGCGGGTTTTGTGTGTTCCATTCTCTTTGGAGTTTGAGACGTATTTGTATCTGTATTTTCCTATTTTCCCTCCGTATTTGTATTTGTGTTCGTATTTGTATCCGTATTAGTATTTTAGATGGGAAAACGTGCTGCATGAACATGAGAGCCACATTTATCGTGTGTTTGTGTGTGTGTGTATGAGTAAACGTGCTGTGTTTATACATAGTTTGGGAAGAGAGAGAAAGCGGAGAGCGGGCGTCCGCGTCCAGAAAGTGGAATTACTTGTTTCAGCCAGTGGTCAACAAGATAAACGATGTGCCAACTTTGATGATTGTTCAACACGAAAACGCAACTTCCTCGTCCGGCCAGCCAGGCAACCGAAGGAAAACTTCATTTAGCTTCTCTCTCTCTCTGTCCCTCTCTCCTTCTCGCTCTCTCTCTCTCCAACCCTATATTAGGATTGTCTCGTGCTTTCCCACATTTCTCTACCCTTTTCCCCCTCTCCCAGTTGTTTTCAATTCAAACTCGACTACAAAACACGAGTAGCCTGTACTTGGTTTTGGTTGTGGAGAGTGGACCGGGAACTGAGAACTGGTACATGGAGTTTTATACGGGGTTTGCTCACTGACTGAGTGAGTGAGTGAGCACACAGTAATTCGTATGGAAATTATGAACTTCCATATCCCCAACACAAAATAAGTCCAATACCTTGTACTTCTCCTGCACAAAATATGTACAAAACTATCCTTTTCTCGCTGTTTTTTTGCCGTTTGCAAATTGTAGTTTGTTCCGGGAGAATTGATGTAGAATAATGTAAGAGTAAGAGAGAAAGAGAGGCCAAACATAGGCTTCTCATCCCATAGCTGCCAATACCGTCTGCCACATTGTGGCAGAGTTGGATGGGTGAACTTTCACAGTGTGGCAATTTCGGCAACGAATGTGTTCATAATGAAATTTTGCATGTTAAACAGTTCTGTTATCGACAACAAATCTGCAGAGTATGCGACAAATCTGTGGAGTAGGCAGCAAATTTGTTGGAATTGGATATAAAGATTGACATTGGCAACACATTTGTTGTTTTTTTTTTTTTTGACCCAACGGGTTTGTGACCTTCCGCCATTTTGGAATTTTTTCGAAATTTTGATTTTGATTTTTTGAAAAGTACATTTGTTTAACATGGGTTGATATGCAACATTTCTGTTGGTAAACCACTACATTAGAGACATGGGAAAACAGTGTATGAGTTGGCCACGCCCCTCCAGACCACTCGTAGCCAATGAGAGCATTGGTGGTCCCTCGGCTGATTTTTGGTCTTGGGGGGTGGTGTCAGAAAGTACAAAAGGGTGAGCTCGTTGGAGATCGACATTTTCAACAAAATTGTTTGACGCAGAGGCTGTACCGTTCAACAGTTTTGTTTTTAATTTTATTTCCCTTGCTTCCTACTATATACACAATGCTACGGAACTACAGTTTTGACTTTAGTTTTTTCAAACACTTTTGATTTAGGCTACTGATAAATTATTAATTTGAACGGAATTCATTTGAAAATACACATTTATTTTAGCTACATACAAACAAATTTGTTGTATGTGTAATTACGTGGAGGAGCGAATCTGTCTTTTTACAAAGTGTTACCGTATTGGCACTATGTACAATGAACTTAAAGGATGTCAATGAGTATGAATGCACTTACGATGTTTTGACTAGTAATACAATAAACTATGGTCAAGTTCAAGTAATATATCTATGAACAAGAATGGTGAAAAGCAACATTGGTGATGAGTGTGGGACATTTTATTTCCGTGTTTGAATTTGAATCAGCATATTTGTTTATGGACCTACAGCACACCACAAGGATTGTGCGCGAGGGGGTGACCAAAGTCTCCCAAAAACCACCAATGCCCTCATTGGCTACCAATGGTCTGAAGGGGCGTGGTCAACTAATACACTGTTCTCCCATGTCTCTAATGTATTAGGTTAACAACAAAAATGTTGCATAGCATCCCAATGTTAAACAAATTTGTTTTTCAAAAAAAAAATCAAAATTTTGAAAAAATTTCAAAATGGCGGAAGGTCACAAAACCGTTGGGTCAAAAAAAGAAAGAAAAACAACAAATCTGTTTTTCAACAAATTTGTCGTAATGCTTAAGGATTTTTTGCTTAAACATGGGAAAAAATCTAAAAAAAAATAAAAAAATATTATCAAATCTGTTTACAAGTCCTCAACATGCAAAAACAGATCTGTTACCACATTGTGGCAAAAATGCCTGCTTAACATGCCACAATGTGGCAGACGGTATTGGCAGCTATGTCTCATCCTCTCCTCCGCACATTTCCATCCATAATTCACAGAGAAAACCCACAATGTACAACATTTTCCATTTCCAAATTTTGTAGGTAAAAATGTATGGGAGAATTTGGTGAATTCATTTCCAAGCCGTTTACTGTGTCAAAAGTGAAAATAAAAGCTCCGTGAAAAATGTGTATGCAGTTTCTCAGCCGATTCGATGGGATCCAAAATGCCAAATATTCCAAATGCACAATCAAAGATTTACTGTGCGCAGGAAACAACGTCAAAAGATTGAATCAATTCTCGTATTCTATTTAAATAGGACAATTCCAAGCAAAAGAAGTTAAATTTAAAATTGCACACGAATAAATAATAACAATAATTCCAATAGTTAATTTCACTAGGTGAAACTGAATGCCCCGAAATCGAAATTGACATGGAATGTAGTTTAAAGATTTATTGCTACTCATAAATCACGAGTCTTTTTGCTTGGGAGTTGCTGAACACAAAAAGCACGGATAATGTCATGTGATTGACATTATGGAATTTTGTTTTCGGTTCAACAAACTTGAGCTTCCTTTATTCGGATTTAGTTGGAAGGAGAGAGACGACAGGGGTTTTTTTTTGTGGTTTTGATTGGTTCAAAGTATCATCCAACAAAGTTTCAGTCCATTAAACTGAAATATTTCCTAAGGCCTCCCTCACAATTCCAAATTGATTACACTGACTTTAGAACATGGTGATACGGATAATGATGATTTTATAATCCTTTAATTGGACGTTTTACCATTTGTCGTAAATTGATCATACATGGGCAACAGGTTTGGCAGTACTGCCGATAATATTCGAAACCTGCCGATTACCTGCCAAAAATTCAATTGCCTGCCGCTACCTGCTTCTTTTATTCCAAATTACCTGGCAGGGAATTTAATATTTCAAAGAATAATTGATAAATACAAATTTAAATATTTTACGACCATTAACTGTGGTCCTTTTTAGTTTCTGGGGTAAAAAATTACGGGGATTCCGAATCTGTATTTCAGATTTTGAAAAATCCAAATTCCAACTCTCCGAATTCGGGGATTTCGGGATTTTCTTCATCTCATATATTTTCTGTCGTTGTTTTGTAGTTTCTGGGGTAAAAATATATGGGGAATTCGAATCTGAAGACAGAATTTAAAAAATCTGAATTCTAATTAGATTCTAAAATCCGAATTCGGAAATTTCGGGGTTTTCTCCCTGTTATCGCAATCATTTCCGTTCTTGGGACTTTCTGGAGTAAACAAATATGGGCAATCGGAAATTCCGATTGGGAATCCGGTATCAAAATTTGAGAAATGCAAATTCTAACTCTCAGAATCTTTGATTCAGTAATCATTTGTTAATTTTTGGAGGGGTTTGTTTGTTTTGAATTCATGTATGATGCATTTTATTTAATGAGATCAAAAAACGCTTTTACGGATTGCAAAGTTTTCATATTATATATTATATTTCATTAATGGTTGTCTAGAATAATGAAAGGATGCGTTGATATAAAGTTTTTTGATCATTAATAAAGTGTTCCAACTTTAACAATGTCTTTATTTGTATTTAAAATATTTAAATACGAATTCAAAAGTTACATACAAATCAGGTTGATTCAATCATTCAATGTCTCATTTCAACTTTCACGTGTATTTACGATATATATAATCACATCACTTTTGTTACGCTTCTCGTCCTATCACAACTTAAACAATTAAATTTAAATATATCCTGATGCTATGCAACAATATCAAATAAGTATACTAACAATTAAACACTGAAATAATTAAATGTAAATTCTGACAATTCTCTCTCTCTCGGAATCCAAACTCCGAAGCTATTTTTAAAGCCAAGCGCTCAGTGACCCGCTCGTCTGACAAAAGGAAACCTGGCAGGGGAAATTTCCCTGCCTAAAATAAAGCAGGCAATTGAATTTTTGGCAGGTAATTGGCAGGTTTCGAATATTATCGGCAGTACTGCCAAACCTGTTGCCCATGTATGAAATTGATAGTAAAGGTTCAAGAATGTTCAGTCATGTCATATTTTTGTTCATTGTGCATTGTTCATGTCCTCAATTCACTGTTCCGCTGTTCTCAATTTTAATTTGAATACTTTTACACACCATTTTGTTTCCAAATACAAATACTTACATTCTGCTGGCATTAAATTGTTTATCAATAATCAATATTACTTTTATTTGATTGACAATTACAATAAAGTGTAGATTTACAATCCCATTAAAATGCCCCCATTTAAATTAAAATCAGACGACGAACTCGGGCGTCAAATTTTCATTGTCCTTTGCTTGATATTTAGTGTCACTAAAAGAACGTTGTCATTATTTGCCGAATAGTACTACTGAATAAAATTACTACAATTAGCGCAATGGCCATGACAATTACGACAAACTCTATTCGATGACAACATTGACAACACAAACTCTCATTTCTCTTTCTCTATACCTATGTTGGCTGGTACATGCGGTGGGCACCACGTGATGACGATGGAACTCCTCCGAATCTCATCACCATGTCGTAGTATGTACTGGTGGATTGTCATTGGGATTGTGATGGCAACAATGTTCAGTGTAGTGACAGTAAAAGGGAGCTCGGAGTTATACGGTCTGAAGGTGAAAGCCCTGGACAAGTTGGCCTACGCGGACTTGACCATCGTCTTCAAACTCCTCGAGTGGCAAAAGACGTTGAGCAAATCTTCATTCAAATTGCACTGACTCATTGACAATTACGTGTGGGATGTGAAAGGCGGACTCAATAGCCGAGTCCGAGTCCGCTTGGGCTTCCGAATCGTGGAGGCAAAAGGAAGGGATGACGGTGTCGGAGAATCCCTTTGCTGCATTTGCTCTCCTCTACCGAATCTCCCATCGTTTCGTCTCCCTCCTCTAGAAACTCAGAGCCCATCCTCATCATCCCACTCCCACTGACACTGACCACGTGTTTATTGCTGATGAATTGGAGCGCCTCCTCCCGCAACATCTCCGCCCGGATGAACATGACATGAAAGACGTTTTGGACGGGATTTTCCGGCTTCAAAACTACTACGATTTGAACGTGACTGAGGTAAGCACACACACCTTGTCCAGCTCTTAAAATTCAAATTTGGCGCCTCAGGTCATACTCATACTCAAACTAAAATAGTCTACTCAAACCATGTTATTCAGTGTTGTTGTGTCTGTTTCGTTTTCGTTTGAACAAAAAAAAGATTGTGAGAGGGAATATTTCGGGGGTGCTCACAGGGATCCGACTGGACGCTATTCACTGCGTCGCATTCGCACGGGACAGTCAATCCCGCCGCAATATCCTATTGGCCATGGAGTGGTTCCTCACCGCCCACCACAAATCCTCCAACCAGGGCGACAAAACCATCAAACGGAGCATCATCGAGCGGGAACTCATTGACGTCATCCACGTGGTAAGACCAAAACAAATAAGAAAGAGAAAGAAAGGCAAATACCACAGTCCACGGATTTTTGAGTTTAAATTCTCTCTTCATGGTCACCATTGTGAAGGAATTTTGGTGTGAATTTAATCGCAGCACAATGAGCTGGTGTTTTTGAATGAGGGCGGGGCGAGGGGTGGGTTCCTCCCCCATCTCATTCCCATGGCTTCCTCAAATTCCTGGGACTCACTCTCAGATGAATTTTGGAGGGAACTCCGGATATCCATTGACCAATTCAAGAGACGGACGAGAGCGGAGGGCAAACTCGAGCTCTCCCGAATTTTCAACCAAGAGAAAGAGGAACGAGAGGCGGAGCATGGAGACGAAAACGAAGACGCGTACTACGAAGCCCTTTGTGTGGGTCACAATTTCCAGGTTAGTTTTTCCCCGCCTTGTGTGTACAAATACAATTACGAAAATGGAAAGATCTACTCAAATCTCCTCCCCAAATACATGTTTGTATAGACAGAGCTGGAGAAGTCTCGTCTCTTTTGTTGGCTGGAGAGGAAAAAGAATGGGTTGTACGCGATTGGGCCCATGAAAATGGAGTTCCTCTCCAGAGACCCGGACATTGTTCAAGTCTACGACGTCATGGGTAAAAGGGGAATCCAGTCCTTGACCGCGCTCGCGGATGGCCGCTATATCCGAGGAAGAACCGCGACGCCGCCCAATGACACCACCACCATAAAGTCAAAGGAGGGGAGGGAGACGGAGGAAAAGGAGGTGGAGCTAGCCCGGCTCCTCCCTGCCCAACCTCATAAAGTCAATATGGAAGTTCAGTTTCAGGTTGGAGACCTCACTGCGAGCGCCGTCTTGACGCAGTCCATCGCCCTCAGACATATTGCACTCATCACGGACCTGGGTCAAGGTCAAGGTCCATGTCCAGGGCAAGCTCAGACGCACCCCATCGATACCAAGCTCCAGGTTGGAGTCTACGCATTCACCGGCAGATTCAAACCCCACTATGACGCTGTGAGTCCATATATTTCCATTTACATGTTTACAAAACCTCGGTCGCCGCCAGTCTTGTACAGATTCCTTGGTAATTCCTCAAAGAATCGGTTCCAGAATTGGAATTACCAGGAATTACCTTGGAATTAGAATTAGCAAAAGAATTACTAAAAAGAATTACCAAGGAATTAGAATTAGCAAAAGAATTACTAAAAAGAATTACCTTGGAATTAGAATTACCATAAGAATTACTTAAAAGACTTACCAACGAATTGGAATTACCAAAAGAATCGGTAAAAAGAATTCGAGAATTAGGTATTGCAATTAGGAATTACACCACATAGGACTTTGGATTTTCCGCTTTGCCACAGCATATTTGAGTCGTGAGAAATGAAAGTAGGCTGCGAATCTGGAATGAGAGCATTAATATAAAAATCAACGGTTTTTAAGCTGTATGTATTCTCTGTCTTTAACATTTAATTGTCGCGTCATGTCGTCAAATTAGGCTGTACCGATTAACGTGGCTTCAAGATTCCTACCCATCATAAGGGGCCTGTCACAAAAGGATTCGGCAGATTAGGGGAGGGGGGTCGAGCTCCTGAGGACGTGGTGGGACATAGGGGGAGTGGGTCAAGAATCTGAGGACGTCCTCAAATAAAAATAAAAAATTTCTGCATAAAAATTGCTTTTTCAATCAGTCAAAAACAGGAAAAGGTAAAATTGGCGCTCATTTACTGACCTCAAATTGACCTAGAATAAATATTTTGACCCAAAATTTAAGCTAAAACAAATATTTTGACCCAAAATTTAAGCTAAAACAAATATTTTGACCGAGATTGACCTAACAGACTCTTTGTGACTGAAATTGACCTATAATAAGTGTTTTGCCCTACATTTGCCCTAGAACAAATAATTTGGTATGAAATTGACGCATCTCAAATTTTTTGACCTCAAACTAATGTAATGTACAAATTCTAAAAAAATTTGACCTAAGTTAAAAAGTTTGACCAAAATTTGGCCTAAATTAGGAAGTTTGACCAAAACTTCGTCCATTATACTCAGTTCGATCAAAATTTGACCTAAAACATAAAATTCCACCAGAATTTGACTCTCTGGTCAAGTTTATGTGATATAATGTGTTTTGCACTTTGGGTCAAAATATTTATTCTAGGCCAATGTTTGGTCAGAATATACAATTTAGGTTACATCTAAGTCGATTTATAAATTTCAGATCAAATCTAACTCAAAATAATTAGTCTTGTCCCAGTTAGGTGAATTTTGGGTCAAATTTAGGTCAAACTATTTGTTTAGGTCAAAATTAGGTCAGTTTCGACGTTAACTATACCAATACATAAGTAGATTTGCAATTTTTTTTAAAAAAAAGTCATTTTTTGGGAAAGTCGAATCTCTGGGGACTTGAGCGGATTGAGGGGAGTCGAAAATCGGCCAAAAACTGTGGAATCCTTTGTGACAGACCCCTAATGTAATTCATACATTCATCGTTCATAATAATTTTTATTGTTCTTCGCTCAAATAAAATAACAAGTACAAATTTTGGTATTTATTGTACCTTTTTTGCTTGATGTGACATTGCATAAGAATTGGTTAGATATGAAAAATATAACCAAAGAAACGAGTCAAATTTTCTGAGAAAAATAGTTGAATTTTAACCACGAATTTGAACGAATTTCACTGTTTCGCGTTTTAGATTTTGTGGAAATTGTGGAGCGAGTTTTAGTTTCAGAGGAATTGGAATTAGCAAAAGAATTGCTAAAAAGAATTACCTTGGAATTGGCAAAAGAATTGCCAAAAAGAATTACCTTGGAATTAGAATTAGCAATTTGGGAATCTATACAAGACTGCTCACCGCAACGTAATAATAATGAATGAATTTAAATTTGAATTCCCCACGGATTTGTCTTCTTTTATTCGCGCAGATGTTTGTAGGGAGACCGCAAGGGCCGAGAGGCTACCGCTTTGCCATTCCAATTGTCTACATGAGTGACGTGGGGGTTGGGGGTCGGACTGTGTTCCCAAAGTTGGATGTGGGGGCGGAGCCGATACGAGGCTCCGCTCTCTTGTGGTACAATCTGCGGAGTGATGGAGAATCGGATGAGTTGTCCCAACATGGGGGTTGCCCCCCGCTCTTAGGCAGGAAAATCATCTTGACGCAGCAATTTTGGTTCGCGGATCAATTTCATCACTTCAAATGTCCTCCCAGGAGAATGAGGGACAAAGAAGGGAAAGGGGAGAAAGGTTCACGATTTCAAGTCCCCGTCAATGGGAAACTCCTCCTCCACTAAATACTTGAAAGTAACACTTATCTTTATTTTATTGCGTACTCAATTGGGAATATTTTCAATCCGCCTATAATTGTAAGGGTCAATCAAACAAAGCTTCAGGATCCGCAAACTGGGGTTCGTACTGTACAAAACTCTCCTTTTCTCACTGTTTTTAATTAATTAAAAATTTAATGATGGAAATTATTGAGTGTCATTAGTATGTACTCAGTTTACGTTATCGTGCATACAAAATGCCATCTTACTTTTCAAACGCTTCTCATTGGCTCGCTCGGTGTGTAAGACCGCCCCTTGCTTAATGAGATTTTTTTTCTCACTAATTCGAGCAGGGTAACTCTCGGGTGCGACGAGAGTATAAAGTTTTTGGATGGACTGTACAGGCAGAGTACCGAGAAGGTCGCGTGGCATCGGGGCGTAGAAAATGCAGGGGGTACTGCTCGTGACGAGACCACTCATCAGCTGGAAAAGTATAGATAAAGACGGCGATGGAGATTTGAACAAGTGTGGCTTCTCCTCCTCCTCTTCCTCAATCCAATCACTCCAACACCTCTTTGTTGAAGGATGTTAGATTGGGAGCGTTCGATTATTTGTTCAGGAGTCGGTCCATTCTTTTCGCTCTCGTCACGTTATACATTTGAATGACATCCGGAAGTCTGCCGGCATTTCTAAAGAATATACACAAATGCAAACAAAACTCAATGTGGACATTCACCTTTAGAATTGTGTGAATGTGAAGGGAATTGAGGTTCACATACACATTGACATATTCAAATCAAAATGTAAACCTGAAAATATCGATGCCAAATTTGAAGAGGTCCGGTAGAAGCGTCGCGTGTCTTTGAAGGAGTCGGAAATTGTGAATTGAATTCTCTGCCCATTCACATTCACGATCTTTCCTCATCTTTGTCACATTTTGACTCCAATCTCCCCGTTTTATGCTCATTCCATTGAAAAAGTCCTCCAGGTAGCTAAATAATAATAATAGTAAGACAAAAACAAAAACATACAACAGTTTTATGCACTTTTTTTTATGATAACACCATTTGGAATTTACATGACGGAGTTTTTTCAATTTTTTTATTTTTAGATACGTTTTGACAAATTTGTTTTAAATTAAATGACGAGACTTGTGAATGCTCGGACGCTGTGGAGAATCTGTACGGAGCGTTTTTCGTTATTTCATCAAACTCCACACGATCTTCAAGTCCGACTGAACGGCTTCCTCCAGACAAACCATGTCCGAAGCGCATCTGAATCCATTTGGAGGTTGTTTTTCCCCTTGTAAATCGGGATTCGACTTTGAGCTCGCATTTTTCGTTAGAATGATGACAGCTGTTAGAAAGAACGAACATCCGGGACTCATTTCTACACCGTCCTTTATTTTGTACGGCCCTTTTTTGAAGCTTGCTGTGTGAATGTTTTGATGTTCAAGTATGTCAGGGGAAAACAAAGGGAATGAGAAATGAATGCGAGCAATCGGGATTGTTCCATTGTCGATGGAAGTTTCGTTGCTCACTAAATAATAACAATACATAATGTAATTTTGTATTTTAACCTTTTTTTTATATTCACCTTTTTAATATCCAACCGAGTGGTCGGTCGATCCAATTTCCTAAATATATATAATGTGGACTATTGCTTTCAAAGTTATATAGCAACTCTAAGGAAATTACGCCTTCTAAGTTCAAATTGTGCCAATAGCCATAAATAAATAGTACAACGGTGACCATAAATGGATTGTGACTCTGCAAACTCCGAGCTTTCCTGTAAGCCGAATAAAGTTAAAATCCAAGGTCTCCGTTTTTTTTCGGCAGAAAATGTGGAGAGCATAATAATGACGTGACTACGGACCATATGTGGAAATTTTATTGATGATGACTGTAAAATGGATAAGACAGGCTCCACTACTGATGATCAATGAAATTCATCAAGTTTACAATGAACTCATTCGTTAAGACGTCAAATGGTTTTTTTTTACTCGACGATTCTACAGGCTCCAATCCAAAATCCGAAAACTCAAGGCAACAGAGAAAGAGAGAGAGAAAGAGAGAGAAGGGAAGAAACAGCAGCAGAGAGAGAGAGAGAGAGAGTTAACTCAGTCACTAGAAAATGAGACAGGAATCGCTTTATCTATTCATCTCATTCTCATTGATAGGTTCAGAATTGTATGGGTCGTTACTCCGTCTTATTGAAATATTCATGCGATGATTTATCTTGACTTTCTCTTAACTTCCTTCCACTGTCTTTCAACTCTTCTTCTCCTCCTCCATCTCCTTCTTTTCCTCTGTTTCTCATCTCTCCAACAACTTTTCTCCCTTACTTCAACTTCAACTTCTCACTGTACACATGATGACTTCTAGTTCTGCCCTTTTCTCTCTACTTTTATCTCTCATCAATCCCAATCCTGATTTCCCTCAAATCTTTTTTCTTTTCCTTTTTTTTTCTTCTTCTTCTTCGTCTTGGTCTTCTTGCTCTCTCTCGTCTTTGCTTGTTTTATTATTAGCATTCCATCTTTTTAATGCAAACGGATATGGAGCGTCAGGACCAAATACCAAATCCGTTTCAAATCATACTCATACTCATGGCGCTCTCAATCCGTAATATTCTCCCTTTACATATATGTAGATTGTCAACGTAAACATTTATTCAGTTTCCATTGGATTTTTGTTTGTCGCCGCAATTTTAAGACAAATGCTTATTGGAAATGAAAAACAAAAACGCCCCAAGAATAGCGAAAATCGGGTCATGTTTAAATTGCAAAGTGGTGACAAACGTAGGACGGGAAAATCCCAATGACAAACTAAATTAATTATTTTCCTGAATAATATGTAGTAATTTAAAGAGAATCGTAAATAAGGTTTCATCATCAGGGAACGCACGCGTGTAAGTTTTTTTACACTCTCGTTTACGATTGAAAAGTAATTCGAGAGGAAAAAAATATGATCGGGTTTCACTTGGAAATTAAATCCAAAAATTTATTTTGGTATCATTTCCCCCCGTATTTTGTATTCACATCCAGTACATTGTAAAACATTTCACGATTCCCCATTAAAATTCTCAGACTATTCCTCAGCACCCAAAGGAATTTCAATGGACAAAAACATTTGAATTATTTTTTGAAAAAAAAGAGAGAGATTGATAAAAGAAATAGTTGTAGAGTTTCCATATATGAATATAAATCATTTTTTAAATTTAAGAATTTTGTACGAGAGTGAGAGAGTGAGAGAGTGAGAGAGTGAGAGAGAGAGAGAAGAAAGTGTAGCAAAGAAAAATAAGGGAAAACATGTGGATCTGTTATAAAAAAAAATTCTTTAAAAGCTGACACTTGCAATATTTTCAGAAATGAATTTACACTCAAGTACGTGATTGTGATTGTGAAGGCAATTCCTGGATGTGTTTGTTGGATGTGAGAACATGATTCTGTCCAACCTGGCACTTGCCTTCAACTCTAGAGAAGGCTACAGAAAGATAAGTTTCTCTCTCTATTTTCTTTCCTGGAGAGAAAGATATACACAGAGGACAAGGAAAAGAAGAGAGAGAGAGAGAGAGAAGGAACAGTCAGTGTAAATATAAATAGTAAATACCTATGAAAACATACAAAGTACAAACTACACAGAAAATGGTATAAAGAATGCACAAAGTAAACTGAATAAAGGCAGATGGAATATTTTTCTTGAAAGATGTTCTTATTTTTTGGGTTTCACACTTTCTCCCTTCTTCTTCTTCTTCTTCCTCTTGTTCGTTTTTCGGAAAGGACAAGACTATCTTGGTGAAGAAATTCAGTTATAAAGTAACAATAGGAACAAAAGGAGTGAAGAATATGTAAAAACATAAATAAAAATCCAAACCTCTTTCTCTCTCTCTCTCTTTTCGTCTCCTCCCGACGAAACCAATTCAAAATATTCACAAGTTATTCTTCCACATTTCCACTTGCCCCTCCTGCCTTCCTATTTCCCCCATATCCTATCCTTGTAGAGTGAGCTCCGGTACTTCTATTGAAATGTGGTGTGTGTACATACAAACACACACACACACACACACACTCTCTCTCTCTCTCTCTCTCGCTCACACACACAGAATATACACGAGGTTAATATTCATGTCAGCACTAGCAAGTGATTTATAGTGCTAGTTTACCCGACTCTCTCTTTCTCTCTCTTTCTCTCTCTCTCTCCGTCATATCCAATGCATTTCAACCGTGTATAGACTCGCACATAAATATAAAGCTATCTCAACCATGATTCCATCTTCCACCCAACCACCACACAACCATCCCTCCTCTATACAACTTTCTCTAATATCTCTTTCTACACACACATAAGTATATATTTTTATCCACATATCACGTATAGTTTTGTAAACAAAATAAGTATTTTACGTGACATGAAGTTTGTTTAAAACATTCATACGACTACAAACACACACACACACACACATTTGGTTCCCACTGTGACTATGTAGAGAAGCCAAAAATGGTTTTCATCGCTTTTGAGTTGAGTTGAGTTGAGTTACACTCGCCGTATGAAACACAACCATATTTTCTCCGTCCACAACTCCAGAACGAGGAGAGAAAAAGGGAAGGGAAAGAACAAACAAAGAGAGAGAAAGAGAGAGAGAGAAAGTGAATACGGACTTGAAATAAAAAATGTTCGAGTTGTGGATGGAGTTGTGTGCCAAAAAAAGTGAGGAGGAGAAGAAGGGAAACTTAAGTTGTGCATTAACTCGAGAGTTCCTTTACAGTTAACACCAATTTTGATGTGGCTTCTGATTCCCGATCCCACTCGGAGATTCCAAATGCAGGAAATTAAGTTGAGACTACAAATTCCGCTGTCCCAAAAAAACATTTTCACACACAACATTTTGAGTTTTGTGTGCTGAATTTGGATCATGTGGGAAATATCTGTACTACAGATGCAGTTTTTTGTGTGGAAAGGTACATACCTGATGTAACATAAATAAATAAATATACCCAAACTAGGAAATTCTAATGAATTATGTAAAGATTTCATCAAGTCATTATTAATGGGAAAATACACATACGTTGCATTGCATTTAAATATTCGGGGAAAGCATCTCAGGGAATTTATTGGCTAGGGGGGCTCATTACGTCGAGAATTCCTACATAAACTGCAGACTATCCGAGCCGACCGTCATCAATAGATATACCAAACAACTAGAATGAGAGGGAAATGTTTAGTGGATCGAATGAGACTTTGAGTATTTTGTAAATAAGTTTTTGTACATGGGAAAGAGAAGGGAGAGGGAGAGAGAGGAGTGAGATATTGGGGGGATGTGTATGATTTGTATGTATTGTGTTACGCGTCCAAGTTGACTGTCTGCAGTTGTTTGTGGAAAAAAAGCTGAAACAATCACAAAAAGAAATGAAAACAAATACAAAGGAGGAGTTTGACGTCCAACTTGGTGAAGAGCACTCAGCTTTTTTTCTTTTCTCTCTCTCTCTCTTTCTCCCTCTCTCTCTCCAACAGCTCCAAGAGTTCCAACTATTTCAACCGAGGAATATCTCTACACATATGTATACTCACAACTCAAACTACAGTTACAACTTGGAAATACATAGAGACAGAAAGGAAGAAAGAAAGAGGGAGAGAGAAAAAGAGAAATGGAGGGAGAAATAAAAACTGTAGGAAAGGCAAAAATTACGTTCAGCTTGAGTTGGAAAGTACAAAAAAAAACCAAAAACAAAAACCTACCTTTTTCTCTGTATCTGCACAAGAAAGAGAGAAGGATAGAGAGAAAAAAAAGAAGAAGGAACTCTCATTCTGATTCTCATGCGTATCTTGGCATCATCTCCAAATATTTGTATATTCCATTTGTTCCCTCTTATACTTGCAAAATATCAAATGTAGCACCCAAAAAGTATCACCGGCCGGCACACACCTTTATCCTTTAAAAATCCCTCCAGTTCCTGTTGATGTTTTTTGTTTCTTCTCATTCTAGGGAAAACATTTGTCAGACATCTGCTCACACACAACAAAAATCATGTTCGAAGAAGATGGATCATAAACTGTACTTAAAAAATGGCTTGGAATTTCTGGTATGGGAGAAAACGGGAACTGGGAACATGTCGACATGCAAACCTTTTGTCAGACTCCAATCGGGAGTATATCAACATCCACATCAACATCAACAGTACCATGAAGCAGTCCATACTTTTTTTTCTATATCCCTGCTGTTTTTTCCTCGTCTCCATCTCCTTCTCTTTCTTTTTCTTCTTCTTCTTTTTTTGCCTTTCCCCTATTTTTTTTCGCTTTCACTTTCTCCTGTTGTTCGCAAAATTGTTGCAATCAATACGGAGCTAGACGAACAAGACAAGACAACAAAATGAATGGACTCGAGAGAGAAAGCTTTTTCCTTATATGCCCCCTCTGTTTCATCTCTCTCTCTCTCTCCTTCTGCCCACACTCCCCAGTTTACTGTGTACAAATACAAATAGAAATACACACAAATACTTGAATTCTCCATGTTAACTTTCTCTTTCATACTTTCTCCGTATAATTTGCAATATGTAAAAAAAAATACATGTTTGCTCATTTTTAATACATCTTCTTCGTTTTCCGCCCAAAGAGTCATCCTCTTCCACTTTCTCCATCACAATAAGAAGGGTTAATAAAAACTTAAGGAGAGGACTCAACGGGACTGCAAACGTCCTTACACAAATACCTATAAGAAATACGTTAGAGAGCTCCGATATCTCCGGTAATAGCGTAAGAAAAGCTAAAGGGGGAAAAAAATACTTGGAGAAGGGAAGAAAGTATAAATTTCCCAAGTATTCATTACAACTTTGAATGTTGTGTGTGTGTGTTTGTGTGTGTGTATGGACGATACGATATAAATGTTATCTGACTAGAACTCTATTTGAACTTAAATCTGAGGACTGTAGCGAGGAGTCCGTAGAAAACACATGAGAGAGAGAGAGCATAACGTAGAACGTTACACAGAGTAAAACGCAAATGGAGTCTCTGTAAGGAGGGAGTAAGAAAGAAAGAAGAAGAAAATAAAATGTATGGAGTCTTTTCCTCATATGGGCATCTGCTATCTTGCTCATGTACAAGGAAATTTATGTAAGCATCAAAGTAGTAAATATCCCCAAATGTACTTCATTGTTTGGACGGTTGGCCGTTGACGCTCTACACACAGACACAGATAGAGACAGAGACAGAGACAGAGAAACACATACATAAACATAGTAGAGCTCTGGAGAGAGAGAGATATATAATAAAATAGTGTGTACATCAGTGGCCGGGGTATTAACGATATTGGGAGGATATGGAGTTATAATGGAGGAGGTTGGGTTCGGAGGAGCTTGGAAAATATGCTTTGTGTTCCTTCTCATGTATAGATTAACCAGGGCTAGAGAGAGAGAGAGATGGAGAAAGGGAAAGAGATAGAGAAAGCAAGCATGTTTTATCGTGTATCTCACAGGGTAAAGTATCTGGGAAAAGGGAATGAATTGCTCCGTTGGTTGGTCAAGAGGTAATGAGTGCTGAGCACCCTATGGTTCATGCTTCTCCCATTTCTTTTCTCATGAACATTTTCAGCACCATCCCAAACCATACCATTCCATACCAAACAGCACTCCCCAAGTCCCAGAAACAGAGAGAAAGAGAGAGAGAGAGAGAAGGAAAAAGAGAAATCCACGGAAATTATCGCCGAGCACGAAAACCCGTGTGTATTCACATGGATTTTTTACAAGACGATTCACAAAATCCGAAGAATCCCATCCCTCTTCCCATATCTCTCTCCCTATACGAATTTGTCCTACTATGTATGTATTTTAGTATATAAAGATATTTCCTTCAAGCCTGTAATCATAGCTGTAGCTACAGCTATGATTGTAGCTCAGCTACAGCTGTAGCTGAGCCTGAGTCTGAGTTTGAGTCTGGGTACAAGTTTAGTAGGTGGACGGAAATTATGTTTTCTTTACATTTGCTCCCTTTTAAGCAGCTCCTCCCAAAAAAAAAAGATTCTCTTTTAACCTTGTGCACGTCGTTCCTAGTTTAGGTTATACAGGTTTGTAGTTTGTCCGGGTTTTTTTCACTTTCTCTCTCTCTCTCTCTTTTCTCTCTTGCTCTCACTTTGAGTTTTTGATCCTCAAAGGAAGAGCAGGGAAACGCTCGCATGATTTCCCTTAATATTTACTAGTAAGTAGTTTTTTTTCTACAAAAATGATACAAAAGGTCTGTAGTGCTTGTACAGTTATCTAAATCTTAAGTTATATTCATAAAATAGAATATAATGCATTCATAGTTTCCATATCATCTTGATTTGGATGTGAGATTTGAAGAAATTCTCAGGGGAAAAAAAATACTACTGTACTGAGGAATGGAGGAGGGAAACGGTCTCAAATTGATATTTCTTTATCTGATTTTTAATATTGAATGTATTTTCTTGTCCACAGTCTGTGTGAGTGTAAATTTCATTTGTATCTGTAGGGATTTTATTTTTCTATCTTAGGATGGTTTATCCTTGAGAATATTTAAATTTATAAATCCGAATCCCATGTTTCAAACGAGAGTTTTTTTTTCTTCTGTAGAGTAATCAGAGTTAATCTTGATTGGAAGGAATCTAGAGAAAGTTTTGTACTGGAGGAAAGTGGAAGCTGTGAACGTGTGCAAGCGATATAGGGTTTAGCTAAGATATATATATGAATTTTTTGGATTTTAAATTCCGTTTTAGTCCCGGTTTTTTTTGTATGCTTAATTTAAGCTCAAAGTATATGACGAAAGAGAGAGAGAAAGAGAGATCCTTTGGAATATCTAGAGCAAAGCTAAAAAAGCATAAAATCAAAGTAAAACTCAAAGTCAACGACATACATACTGGCATCTCTTTTTTTTGGTGTTCATCATATTCAAGAGCAAAGACCAAAAACTCTGTGTGGAATCTGGAATATTTTTGAACTACATATATACACAGATAGAAAATCCTCTAGATTTCTCTCTGTCCTCGTTAAACTGTAAGGAAGTCTCAAATCTCCCACTTGCCCCTTCTCTTTTACATTTCCCTTGACTTCATTTGACTTTCATTTCAAAAGCTTTGAAATTTCCTGGTTTATGTTTATGTATTTTTTTTTCTTTGGAGGAAAGAGAGCAAGAGATGAATGAAACCCGCCTTTTGCTTCCTGATTAAGATTATTTGCAGAGGAATTAAAATTAACACCTTGACATGCATGATAAATACACCAACGTCTTCTTCTTCTTATTCTTCACCTTCTTCAGATTTCTTATTGGTCCCATCACGTTTTTTGCGGTTCTGTATTCACTGTGTGTGTGACGGAAAAACTGCAAAGGGAAATCCAAAGGAACGTTTGCATTTTCATAAAGGGATGCAAATGAAGGGGGATTTCGCGATGGGCTTATACAATGATGACGAAACACAAGACTTTTAGCTTCAAGAGCGTGTTGTGCAATGATATTTCGGGTGATATTCAATATAAAGTAAGTTAGCAGTGGGGAAGAAAAACGGCAAGAAAATGGATTGCGCCAATGTCAAAGCTATTCATAGAATGGAGAATGGATGAAAATTGTAGGGAAAAAAATATATAAAATGGCAAGGAAATATATAAAAAAAAAAAAAAAAAAGAATGAGAAGAGAGAAGAAACGAAGGAATTTTCTGTATTATGCATTTTGTTTGTATGCTTTTTTTTTGTCCTGCTGACTTTATCAACGACAACAAGAATGGAAACAGCAACAGCAATGGCAACGAAAATGACTGTATACATATAGAAAACGACGACGATGACTGCCGTGAATGCCTTGAATGACTTTTTACATATATATATACACATTTTTTTTTGTCCGCTCTTTCTCTTTCTTTTTCCCTTGACGTCTTCAAATTACATCCAGAATATCCAGCTTGCTTTTTGGTTTTCCTATGGCTTGCTTTGGCTTTGGCTTTGGTAGGAGTTTTTTTTTCTCCACTTCTTTGTGTTGTTGGTGCATAGAGAACTTTTGTTTTTTTTATCTGGATTTTTCTATCTCAATCTCATTCTCTTCTTAAATGTCTCCTTATGAACATTTGATGTAGGTTACTTAGTGAAAACTATGGCGTACTTGAGCTTTTTCTCGGCTCAACTAAAACACACACACAAAAAAAAAAAAAAAATAGAAAAAAGAATTCCCAAAGTGACTATTTCACAATTTCCCATGTGAATGTGAGAGCAAGTGACATGTTCAACATTACACCAAACTCCTCTGCAAAATCACTTCCAACTCCCAACGGCTCTGTGAAAAAATGAGCAGTTTCATTTTTTATTAGTACTTCTCTCCCAGCAGTTCTCCACCGTTTCCCTTAGATTTCGCAATCAGACTTTCAGAACGGCAAATGTCACTTTTACATCATAAAAATTATGCTGTTAACTACACCTATTTTAATTCCCCTTAAAAAAAAAAAATGTCACAGACATTTTCAGACGAGAAATCAAATACTATTTTGACAACAAATGAGGAACTATACATTCGGGAATTTGAATTCAAATTCCCGTATTTGACGCTTACAATTTATTAATTAATTCGGAGAGAAAGACAAACAAGAACTGTGTGACTCTGAGAGAATTTCACTTGTGTTTATTATATATAGATATGTATTTGGGAGTACAAATGAAATGTGTGGACTTGAAACATAGGGTTTTGAGTGTAACGTATGAAAATGAGAGAGAGAGAAGGGGGAAATGTTGGGTAGTTATGGCCATGGGCATATGGGCTTGGTTAACATTTAGCTGTGTGTAGCTGTATAGTGAGGATGAGTGTGAGGAGTGAGATATGGCATTATCATCTGTATGTAGAGTGTGTAATATGAAAAGGAAGGAAAGTGAAACCAAAGTTCACACGCTCAGACCCAAAAGACGGAGGACGAGAGGACGAGAGAAAGAGGGAAAGAGGGAAGTGGAGCAAAGGGAAAGGAAAAGAAGAAGGAGAAGGAGCATTTGTACGCGAGTCTTTGTGTACAGTGGGAATGGGTATGATATGAGACCATAGTATAGCTTCTTCAATGTAACTTTATTAGTAAAGAATGAGTGGAATGAATAAAAACAAGTGGAGAGAAAGGCGGTTTCTCTCTCTCTCTCTGTCTCTCTCTCTGTCTCTCTCTCTCTCGTTTTCTTTCTCTGTCTACATTCTTCCTCTTCTTCTCTTCCTCAAAATGGCATCCATATAGAATATTAAGTTAATCCCAGAAGATAGAGCCGAGACGTGCATAAATAAATTCATGGGGAAAATCTTGCATTGTATGTGGCAAACTAGTCTTAAAGGCGAAGGCCTTTCTCTCTCTTTCTCTCGCTCTCTTTATGTAACTATGAAACCATGTATGCAAGTGTTCCTTGTATTTTCCTTTTCGTTTTCGTTTTCGATGAGCTCCTTTTCCCTCGCTTTCCCTTTTTTCCGGTCCCATTGATGTCCTCTCTTCTTTCTTCATATACTTGTCTCGCGTACAAATGTTCTGGCAATGACTCGGACACTTGTTTAAATCGTCCAGATCTTCTCTCTCTTTCTCTCTCTCTCTCCGCCTTTCATTTCAACTCTAACCACCCCCCAAAAAAAAGAACTTAACGGAAAATAATCACACATGTAGATATAATAACTAGAAGACACAAAAAAAAAGTATTTTGTATGGGCGTAGATTTTACATTTGTACACTTGGATTCATGCGAGTAAAGTGTATTTAGACTTACAGAGAGTTTCTTCTTCTTCGTCAGGCTTTGTGTGTGTGGACTTCAAGGAGCCAATAAATCTTTGCGGGAAAATCCTGGTTTAAATGTCTAAAATGAACTCAGAGCAGTGATAAGTAAAATAATAGTCTTTACGGCTCTAAATCTTATAATGCTTATCCTTTCCAAAGACCACTTTGCTCGGGAAATGCATGAATGCGAATTAGAGAGAAAGCAAGAGAGGGAGAGAAAGAAAGAAAGAAAGTACAAAATACTCTCTCGACTCGTACACTCTGTAGAATTTTGATATATTACAGAGGAAATAAATTACAAGTAAAAAATGTAAATTCGGATGCAAATTCTCGAGTTGTATTATACGACGGGAAATGTGATGCGAGTGCAGAGACTTAAAAGGAAATTCCGTTTTCGATCCCCGATTGGCATTCAGATTGCATTGAAAGTTGCTCTATGTGAAAGCCAGTTTTTATCCTGGCTGGTCACATTCATGCAATTGCAATTGCCTTCATGTTATTTCCTTTCCTTTTTTTTCCTCTCCATTCAAATCAGATTCCAAAAAAGAAGGAAATTCACGAAAAAAAAAAAATACAAAAGTTTTTTTTTGTCTCATTTCTCAATCTCATTCTTATGGTTTTTTTTTATGTACAAATTGGAATAAATACATCAATAAAAATTCGATACACACTGAATTCTGGGGGAAAAAAACACGTTTCCATTTTATTGGACATCAATTTTCCATTTCATTGAATCCCAATACTCAGAGTAAATGTTTTTTTGTACCAATAATTTATAAGTTATCCATAAAACGGTGAAAGGTAATTCAAACCATAATAATATGCACAATATCCATACAATGTAATTAGAAACAAGAAATCTTTTTTTTTTTTTGTTTCCTTTTTCCATTTCCCCGAGAGGTTTTCCTAATTCCTGGAATCTGGGAAAAGGCTCTATCTGTTTAATAATAATAATATATTTTGGAAATTTGTATACTAAATATTTTTACATGTTCAAAATGGTCAAGGATTTATTATTTGGACTGTCTCTTTTGTTTGTTTTTGTTTTTTTTGGAATTGAGGAGATGCGTAGAAATCAAAGGAGACCCATCTCATCCCTCAATGATAATACAGATGATGATGATGATGATGAAGAAGAAATTAAACTGATGAAAGCACGACCCCCAACAAAAGGACAAGAATGACTGGAACCGGAAGTGAAACTAGAGTGAGGACGAGGACGAGTTGGGCAATTTGAATCCAAATTTGTATTTGACTCCAAGCGAGAGTGAAAAAAAGGTGAGGACGCGACGATCTCCTGGAAAACAAGTGAAAAGAGTCCCAAAAGGAGAGTGTACAGCCAGACCACAGGTTGTAGTGGAGTCCCAAAAAGTGTTCTGGTTGTTGTCCTTCCTCCACCCGAACCTACATATAGAAAAGAGAGAGAGAGAAACCATTGAAATTAATTAATCACAATTGATTTCACCACTAGACGACTATGAAGACACGCAAGGGATTAATTTAGTCTTTGTCTCGGTAATAAGCTTTTCTCTCATTACCATTTAGCGGGGCACAGCTGAGGAAAGCTGTACAAACATGTTTATTCTCTCGGATTCTCATTTATGTACGTGTGTGTGTGTATTCCTCTTTCTATCTCTATCTCTATTGCCATCCCCATTCATTCCCACTCCAATGAAACTTGAAGTACACTGACTCAAATGTCCGCATTCCTTTTTCTCTTGTTTGGTTTACTTTTAAGTCAAAATCGAAATCGAAAGGAATGAATGTGGAACACTTGGGGAGAATACATAGCGAATCCATTACTCTTTCCCTTGTAGCCTCCTCAAATTCTAAATTCCAAATTTAAATGCGGGTGTATCCTTTTCTCTGGATAATATTTGCTTTGGCCTCAGCTTACGTTTCTTTACATACCTATATGTACATGCACATACAGCCACGGTTATATTCCACAGTACAGTACAGCACAGCTTCTATTTGAAATTGCAAGGCTCCTTGTGTTCAACTACAAAAAGCCCCTCGTCAATTAATAAATCTCCATTTCCTCAAAGAGCAAACTCGTACACATTCACAAATTATAATCAAATAGAAACATTGTTCATCCCAAATTAATCTTGTAGCTCTATCTTTTTTTTTAGCTCCATGACATCCCGTCATTTCCTAGAATATGTATATTCTGTACACATGACAGTTTCATTTTGTACATTTCCACTGTGTCAACGAACATACTTATTCACTGTCCACCCTGACTTTCACTATGTGTCCTTGTTCCTGTGGGTAAAAACGTCATAGATGTATCTGTAGATTGTAGATGCACAAACATTTGTAGGTGCAATAAAATTAAATGAATATTTTATGGGCCTTTTTTGGCCTGTACAAGAAGACGGAATGAGCTCTGGAGATGCGTAACAATTTTATACCTACGATTGAATGAACAAGGCTCAAGAGTCTCGTGTACATGGAGAGAGAGAGAGAGAAATGTACGGACGAGTGTAATGTATTTTTAATTTTCTAATGGAATTTCCTGGATGGGGGTATGTGTATGTACCTGAAGAATAGCCACGTTGTCCGGCACTCGCCACATGGGTGTTGTAAAAGTTTTTGTGCTCTATTACTCGCTCTTCTTGCCATCTTCTCTTCCCGATCGCGGCCACACATTTGAGTTTTAAAACACCCCGACGGAAATGATCATTCCCTAATTTGAGATTGATTCCAAGGTTGGTCGTGTACAGTCCACCCACCTCACTCACCACCCCATACTGAGTCAACGAATTCGGATCCACCTGTACAACAAACGAAACATTTCATCATCAATCATCACAATCCAACTCCTCATTTCCTTCACAAAGTACGGAAGTCAACGAGTATAACGCAATATCCCTAAAAGTCCAGTCAAAGCAATAATAATCAAGCAGAGAGAGATACTACATTTTATTGTACATATAATGTATTGCTAAATATCTATGTATTCAAAGTACATTTTCAGATCAATAAATAAAACTTGAGGAATGTCAAGACTAAGGAAACTTCACATAAACTGGAATTGAAAATAAAGTCAGAGAATCAGTGAAGATAAAGATAAAGATAAAGACTTGAAGATTTTTTATTAAGGATGGACTCAAACTCAAATAGTTAAAGTTTCATCTTCAGTGTGTTCGAAAAAGAAAAGAGAAAAGGCTAAGGATTTGTCTGACGTAATTTACGTGGAAACTCTCTTTTTTCTTCATCTCTCTTTTTTCCTCATGCTCATTCGTTGTTACACTGTTATCACGTTGTTGCTGCTTCTGTAGGGTCGTTGTTGTTGTTATGTTTTATTAGGACAGACGAAATAAAGATAGACGATAGGAGGGAATTTTTATTCTACACTGGGTTTGAATGTCTTTCTCTGCCTTTCTCTTTCTTTGGATTCGAGGGCTCTCCCTGTCAAACCAGTCACAACTCACAACGTGTATGGAGGAGGAATAAAAATTTGAAAGAGTAAAAGTGGAAGCAAGAGTTGACTGTGTATCAGTAAAGTATCTTCCCTCTTTAGATTCCCTGTTCATCTCTCCTTCTCTCTCTCTTTCTCTCTCCCTCTCGTTCAAAGTACAAATACAAACAAAAAAAAATACGGATACAAACAGAACGAGAAACTAAAGCGGAACTCTTTTAGCTCATTCAGACAAAAAAATACACAATACAATAATACGAACATGCACTCGGGATTCTGATACTACTCTCGTCTCTCCGTTTTCTCTGCTGCTGCTATTTCTTTTTCCGTTTCTGTTCCTGCTGCCAACTGAACGACTTTTGTGTCTATCTCTTTTCTACTCAAGTTTCCATAAACTGTACATGTCATCTCTACCCTCAGTATCATCACAAATAACAAATAACTGTACACGTCCCGATACTCTCGTCCACTCATTCAAAAGCATGACCAAACTTTTCATGTTATTTCCCTTTGTTATTTCCTATACACAGCCCAGCACACACATACACGCACACACTCACGAAATACCAATGGATACATACAGATCAGATAGACAAGGGATGAGTACCTTCGCCAGGACATAAATAAATACAAACGGAGAAGGAAGAACGTCGAATGTCGAACGGACTGAAAATATCAAACACTTGTAACTCTCCTCTATGGCTCTCTCTCTCTCTCTCATGTCTATTCTCCCTCAAAAACTTCATTGCAAATACATGTACTCGAGAGCGCGGAAATATACTTCCATCATAATAATACATTCAACATTCAAGTATCAACACACAAACACAAACACATTGAGATCAAATGCACACGTTCTTTTCCTTTCCAACAGGGCTCTAAGCTGTATAATTTTCCATTTGATGGGAACGAGAAACAAAATGCAAGCACACCATGTGAAAGCCGAGACAGAAAAAATAAAAGGAACGTGAATGATCAGCTTGAATTTCAACGTAAAAAAAAACTCCTGACTGCCTGGCTGTTGCTCATCTCAAGTGAGTAGAAAAACAAAGTCTGTAGACGGTAGTTTTTTTTTTACTGTGTACACAATGAAACGGGGGGAGAGAGAGAGCGAGGAAGATATGGAGAAAGAAAGAGAGAGCGAGAGAAAGAGAGAGAGAGGGAGGGGAACAAGAGGAGCGTGAAGACGAGGTCAAACATTGAATACACAGAGAAAGGAGACAGAGGCTTCTAGATTTATGTATATGCAGGGAAAGGTAACCAAATGCCGATTTGAAGGAGCTGAGAGGATCCCAGGGAAAAGTCACGTATCCCTGCTATTCCTACTTGAATTCTTTCACTATGTCTACAAGAAGTCTATGTATTCGTATTAGAAATGGAGATACGAAGGAAATTCCAATGTACCAAACTATGGAAAGGACCGTGTAACAACTCTCAGATTTACGATGAGTCAACTCCCGTACATCCACGTACAATTACCTACGTAAAACAAACTGATAAAATACTGTGAGAGCCCTATCGCCTTTCACTTCCAGCTTGAGCGCCCTATCGCCTTCTTCTTCTTCTCTCTCTGCCTCGGTCTGTCTGTCTGTATGTGTACAGACTTTCACTGTTTTTTATCCGTTCATCCTCTGCATGTTGTTTTAGTTACATTTACATATACTATAACACTCCTGAACAGCTCAAAAGCTGAATGTATACAAAATAGAAAGGTGAGTAGACAGAGTAAGATCGAATCATAAAGATTTTGTTTTGAGCAGTGAACATGGTTTTTGCTTTTTATATTTTAAAAAAAGGGAGAGCTCCAACCTTCAAAAAAACGGGAAAGTGCTTAGTGCTAAAACATTCATTCAGAGTTTATTGGCTCAAACGAAGGGAGAAAGTGAAATAAGTGATGAAATGTTCTTTTCACACACTTTTAGTCATGTGAATAAGCAAATAGGTACGGGGAAAAGAAAGTACTCGTAAAGAAAATGCGCTCTCACCAGAAAACGAAAATAAAAAGGGAGATTTCCCATCGGGGAAAAAAAACTACCAACTCGTGAAAATATCGTAAGCTAAGCTAATGAACAAGTCCGAATGGAATCTTTCATTTCAATAGGGATTCTGATTTTGATGCTCGATGACTTTCCTTGCTATTTTTGGATTTGTGCATCGGTCAAAGTTTTTTTTTTTGTAAATGAAGCAAAAGACATAAAATTGCAAGAACAAGCAAGTTTTTTCCAGTTTTATGTCAGGCAGTTGGAAACACACAAAAGGCGGAGAATCATTCAAGCATTCAAAGCACAAGAGAAAGTTAGGCGCAATCTTGATTTTTAATCAATAATGTGATAATTCGTCTTCTAAGAAAAATAGCGGAAATGGGAAAAATGAAGGCTTACCTTGGAATCGTGTATATAAAAAGTGAGATTAGCTGCCGGTTTGCTTCGGTACGCCGTGCAGTTTCCATTAATATTATCACCCATTAAGTACATACTCAAAATGTTACTGATCATTGGCTTTTCCTTCTCCGGTGGCACTGTGAACACACATGAGCACACACATTTCGATTAAATACATAAGACAGCAGTTGTTGTACTCTGAACGAGGATTTTTTCAGGGGATTTCCTCATCTATGTACATATATAATTAAATTAAATTAAAACAATTGTTGTTGATTACTCACCGATAATTGTAAGGTTGCCTGATTTTTGAAAAGTACGAAAAGTATTCTCAGCAGACACTTCACATCGATAGGTTCCACTCGAGTCCAAAGTGAAATTGGTGAGTGTAACTTGATGAAGATTGGACTTCCCTCGCTGTAAAACATTGAGATTTGAAAGAGTAATTGAGATGCTCAAATTTTCAAAATCCAAAAATTCCCTACGACTTATAAATCTAAGATCTGGATAAGAGAGACAGAGAGAGAGAGAAAGGGGGAAAAGACTTACATCCACGTTGACACCCGGAAGAGAGAACGTTTCAATTGGAGAGAGTTGTCGAGTTAAAGAATTTTTGACGACACGAAAAAATTCATTGTCATTCTTATACCATCGGAGTGAGTAGAGTGTGTCAGAGCCAAGTTGGAAGTCACATCGGAAAGTTTCTGAGCCACCACGAAGTCCGGACTCGGGTACGGTCACATTTTCCAAAAGTAATCCCATTGCCAGCACTCCTTCATCATCAAAGAGAAAAAAGAAAAAAAAAAAAAAAAACTAGTAGTAGAAAAAAAAACTGAGAAAAAAAAAGTCTCAAACAGCAATATAAATTCCAGCTCATACTAAACGGCTGTCGTGCCAGTCAGCCTTAAACACGGCTATTTCACACAACTTTATATGCCATTTGTTTCTCAAGCCCACTGACTGTACACACACATACACCCATACACACACACACACACATATGTACACTTCCTCTTTCAATGGCCATGGCATTGGCCATGGCCACACGCGTAATCCTCTCATATCCTCTCGCCAAAAAGCTTACCATCGCTACCGTTTGTGCTCCCTCTCTTTCTCTATCTTTCTCTTTCTCTCACAGAGGAAATAATAAGCCTGTATCAAAGAAAGGGAGGAAAAGACTTTGCGAACGGACTCCAACTCACCACTTGTACACTCAAAGCCCTCGTCATATTAACATCCTCGTATTTGTTCTATAGTTTTTGAGTCTCCAGACGACTCCCAGGTATCTGTATATATCCATCCACCCATCCGCCTTTCACTCTCCTATACTTCACTCTCCTTCTTCATACTCCTATTTGTATCAAATAGGATAAGAAAATCATTGAAAGAAAATTTAACCAATCACGGCTCTCAAAATCTCCTGAGAACTTCCAGTGTTTCCTTTCTACTCTCTCCGTATAAGAGATAATCTATAACAGGATTTTCCATCTCCTTCTCCCTCCTTCTTTCTCATCATCTCTTCATGTATCTGTATCTTCAGTCTGAGTCTCACAAATTCTTCCTTATTTTTCCCCATCCTCTCCTACACATCAAGTTCATAGTTGGAAAGTTTCATGGGTGATTTTTTCAGTTTCAAATTCAGCTTTCTATTTTTAAATCTATTCTATACATCATTCAATTTCCTTGATCTATTTTCTATGAAATCTATTTGAGAGCCCACTACAAGATATGCCACCGTACTTTGCTCATCATTAAAGCCAATTTGAGATGTGAGCTTCGTCTTACGTCTGTAATAGACATTTGACTTTTTTCTTTTTTTTTACCTTAAGCTCCTTCATATTTTGCTTGTATGTTATGTATCAAAGATGGAATATGAGGAAATCGAGGTACAGTCAAATTCAATTTCTGTCATATGTACTGATTTAGTCGGAATTAAATAATACAGCGCTAAAGATGGCATGCTAAATTAAATAGGGGAATCAAAAAAAAATTGGATTCCTTTTTATCCCCTTGAAATGATGTAGTAAACAAAATTTTCCCTCTCCCGCTTCTCTCCATTCGTGATTGAGATCACCATTAGGAAGTGAAAGAGGGATGAAGAAATCAAGATTTAAATAGGAGGTTTTCACAATCCATGTTCATTCTTGATAATTCCCCATTTGTTTCCCGCTTCCTTGATGAGTTTAATAATGGAATGGGATGAATCATTCAAATCCACGCACATCCTGTACTCAAACATTTCAATTTTCAATGATGTAATGGTATAGGATTCAAAATTCTCAGACCCTCACCCCTCTCTTCACTTTACATTCACATTTTCATTTGCACTATCACTGTACAGTTAGAGTTTTACAGTCCCAGTCAAATTGATGGCACCAGACTGGATCTAAATCGCAAACTGAAGTGCGTACTAGTAGAATGTAGAACTTAGCGTAAAATCATGTGCATGTGTGTGCGTGTGTGTGTGTGAGTCTGTACAGATATTTAGACTGTAGCTATAGAATCGACGACTAGACCTGTTCTTGTACTGGATAAGTTGGCAATGGCGACGAGGTACTTAACCAGTCTTAGCTGTTAGCTCTTCTCCTTTCTTATCTCTTCTACTTACGATTAGTACGAACCAGAGAAAGAGAGAGAGAAAGAGAGAGAGAGAGAAAGTAGCAGGGTTTTCTCTCACTCGAATCCTATTTACTCTGCCTATAGGCTTGCATTCTGTATGTGTGAAGTGAACAGTGAAAGAAGCCAAAGCCATTGGTAAATCCATATCACAAGCTTTGGTCTATACATTGTGTATGGTACACTTAAGTCTATAATTCCAATAGATGGATGGTTTTTCACTGCCACACTACACTGCCATGTACATCCTATGCATATGAGTTTCTATTGAGCTATCATTTCATAAGACGAGTAAGATTATAGTTGGATGTATAGGTATGTGTGCGTGTGTGTGTGGACGGTAGACCACAAACCAAAGCGACATGTATGTACGTTTATGATTTACATATTGCGTCTAATGCGCTCGTGGTTTGTACAGTACAAATGCGGCAAGAAATGCTTTAATGTCTCTCTCTCTCTCGCATCCTCTCCAATTTTTTTGTGGTACAGAGTATGGACAACGGACAATGGACAAGTACAAAGTATAAAGTTTGAGATCTGCAATGGAGAAAGTCGTAGTTGCCGTATAAAAAGTATACCCTTGTAAGATATATTTGAATGCAATACCATGCTACAGCAACATCCCCAATGCTCAATTCTCTTACATGTACACACAACAGTGTACAATGGACAATGGACATGTATGCAGCAATTCAGTTGAGCATGGACATGTAGAGAGAGAGAGAGAGAGAGAGACCAAAGTCATTTCAGTTTCATTCTGGATTTCAGCAGTTGGACACTGGAGAAAGTACCAAGATATTTTTTTGTTACATATATGGAATCTTCTTTAGTTTGGGAAAGCTTGAATGAGTAGCCGCCTTTCATTCCAAGGATTCGAGGGAAAAAACACTGGACAAGTGTGTGGACCACAACACACACACACACACACACACA
>JAIUND010001667.1:0-31785 GCA_034699125.1 Gisinianus flammeolus | reverse complement strand
TCTCTCTCTCTCTCTCTCTCTCTCTCTTTCTCTCTCTCTCTCTCTCTCTCTCTCTCATCTTATCCTGACTCTATCACATCAACCTTGTCGTCACGGACGATTTCATTCGTAACGCCTAGAGTCTTTTCCAATTTCATTCTCATCCTCATCTACTCTCCAACACACTCTCATTTTCTTCGTCTTCCTTCTCTTTTTCTCTTCTAACTCAACATTCAACTCACAACGGGCACGACAACTTACATTTATATATATATTATATATGCTTTTGATATACTTGCAATGCAAGATTCGAGTATACATGTAGACGTTTTCGTTACTCTGTACTACATTTATCTTGATCCTTAAATCTTTTTACTACACATCCTCCTATCATCTAGCTTCTTTCTTTCTCTTTCATTCTCCATAGAATCTTTTAAAGGTTACCCATGTCGACCTAACCCTATCTCCCACCATGTCCACGTACCTTCAAAAATGTATGAGAAGGACGAAGGAAAATTCGTTTCGTTCTGGTTCTGGTTCCTGTTTAATAGAAATACCTTGTGATATGATGGCTACTGTCTGTCTATCACATTATATCAACTATTTACTCATACCAACTTGAAAACGCATTCCAAATTCGTCATATTAAAGTTTCACCTTGCTTGTCTAAAGGGACTTTCAACAAAACGAATGGCAAACGAATAATAAGATGAAAGAGAGAGAGCGAGACAGAGGAGTCGGGGTGAGAGAAATACTCTTTAGGTCTTTAATATATATACACCGATGAGGAAATATAAGAGAATGAAAACTTTTTTTCTTCCTCTTTTTCGTGTCTTTTCTCCTCAATTTTACCAATTTTGGCGACTTCACAAGAAATTAAGGCAGCCTCAAAGAGCCATGGACCAAATAAATGTAAAATACTGTTGACCCTGGGTCTCAAAGGGGATGGTAAAGGTCGGTTGGATGAAGAGGAAGATGACGAGTTGTCAGAGACAGCAGACATAGAAACAGAATGCTGGCTTTGAAGACTCGACTGAGTCGATGACGGAATCGAAGATGTATCCTTCGACCTATTTGTTAAACCCAATAAGGATGTCCGAGGCAGACCTGAAATTTCATACATACATATACATTAATAAATCAACTTTTATACTCGTCTTAAATTTAATGTCAAACACAAGTTTTGTTATGATCTCAAATAAAACATAAAATTACAAAACAAATCAATGTCAATCACATTCAGCTTTTTTTTGTAATAATCAACTATTTCTTCTACTTTATACGTGTATATTATTGGTAAGTCATTATAATGAAACACAAGACACAAACAAAAATGAAATTGTGAGAAAACCTAAACTAATTGTAAAAAATACCCCACTTAGAGTAAACAAAAATACATTTTTCTATCTTTGTTGTTTACTTTTTTAAACTACACATGATTAGTTCCCATTCTTCAATCCTTTCCATTTTAAATTAAAACATATACCACTATAACTATATTACTTACATAAAATGTGATGCATCAATTGAAAAATAATTTCAAACAAGCAGAACAATAAAAAACGTTTTTTGTTTTGTTTCATCCAATAATGTTTACACCCCACAAATTTGGTATACGTAATAGTCGGTCACGTAACTTTGTTATCATACCGCATGCTCCCACATGATCTTTAGTTTCCTGTCAATTATGGAATTCTTTATCTATGATTGTTATTACCTTTCTTCTCGCAATAAACTACTTTGCTTATTTCATACTGATTGTTATACAAAGTTAGCTACATGCATAAAGAAAAATACGAGTAAACGTGGAGAAAATAATTATAAAAGTGCAAACAAACGTAGAGGAAGCAGAGCGTTTTTTTTGTGAAATATCCATGTTTTGTAATAATGGCGTATGGTTTCACATCAATTGCGTACGCAACAGAAAGTTTCAAATAAATGTTCATGAGAATATTCATATATGAAATAAACTTTAAAAAAAGACTCTGCTACCTTTCTTTACATTTTCAGTAGACTTATTCAGTACTTTGAACTGAATATTCAAACAAGTGACAGTTTGGCTATGCGATAAAAGATTTTTCTAAATTTTACTGCAAACAACAAACATAAACAAGAGGCAGTTACAATTTTAAGGTAAAGTAAATGAAGATGTCTTAATAAGTCAAACGACTGGAACACCAAACAAAACATCAACATGCATCGAGAAAGCTATTGTCTTTAAAATTACAGATCATTCTACGAGCGTGTAATATTTAGCTTTCCACAGTTATTTTATGCTTATAGTTTTTGCAAAATATCAAAAGGCAGTCAAGCAAGAAAATCAAATTTTTATGCAAATTAGTATATTTCTTATACAGGTAATGAATAAAATTTCTACAAATACTTTAGAAAGAAAGAGTGAAGTTTGGATAGATAGAAAATACCCTTATGGACATTTGAAGAAGGAGCAACACTAAAGCTTTTGGCAAGGCGTCTCATTGGCGGAATCGGACTCGGATTATTATTGACTGGAGTTTGAGAGTCTGGAGAAGCACTGCTTCCGATTGCCAAATGATCGGACAATTTCATGGGCGGTGGGACTCCTACATTAAACCCATCAATAGAAACATGGCGTAAAAATAGCCACACGCCATGTTAGGAAACCGTTATATTTACATGATATAATACCCAAGTATGTATATATGTGTATTTTCTTTAACCTGTATACGAGTTTTATTCTATTCTATGGAATAACTATAATCAAAAACTATGTATAGTGTATACTGTATACTCTGCATAGATCCGACTTGTTTCTAATCTATTCACTATTCTAGTTCTTCAAGTTAATTGTTTAAATATTGTTTTCATGCATACAACCAAAGTGTTAACGTGTTATCTTTTACAACAACTACCAGTTACTATCTACATGGGTACGTTCATATATACACTAATGACTAAAGGTAGTGTGGTAATACATGTTTTGCTGTGATCTGTTTAGTGAAAAAAGAAGAGGCAACTCTACGTCACATTTCACATTTCACATTACATTTTAGTTCTTATTTTTTCTGTACATTTTCAGTGTATTTACAAACACCCTTACCACCTCCACTCTCATGGAATATTTAACTCTTATATTGAAAGGAAAAATATTAACTGTTATTTTAGCATTTTTTGCTGGAAAAAAAATCAAGTCAAATTTAAAACGCAAAGTAGTTTTTCATTACCTAAAAATGCGTCCACGAGTACGGCAATTCCTTTCATAGCTTGCCAAAATATTGCTGGAAGAACTGAAAGACATGGATGTTGGCAAGGATCAACAACTGCTTCACTGGCAATCGCATACTATTAATCAATAAAAATGGTTTTATTAAAAATACATATATACCTAAGTACAAGTACATGCTACGAGACATTCAGTAAATCATGCATGTCTTTAAGTTGTATAAATGCTTAGTAAACGTATATACAGGTATATATAATATAAATAAACGCTTATAGTTTTATAGGTATATATATTCATGTAAGTCTGTAATCTCACCTGCAAAAAATTTTGCGTTTGACTAATGATTGTCGGCTGAGTCAAGTCAACTGGATTGCCCACACAATGTAGAAATCTGTACCATGTTTGAACGATGCAGTCGTTCGTCATATCACGTGGAATATAGTTACTGTCATCTTCTAGAATGTGGGGAAAAAAAGAGAAACGAAAGATGAAATTTTCACAAGACTTCAACATAAATTTGCCTAATTTTACATAGGTATAGACATAACTGTATAGATTCCCGTGGGGGAGGGGAGTTTCAACTGACAAAGTACAAGACATCCAAAAATCATGTCATAAATCATTCATGTAAATTTACAAAAAATATATAGATTTTGTAACCGAAAATCCATCAAATTTAACTAGACTTGCACATGACATATATAACTAAGCTAAATATAAAATGTTCTCTTATGAATATGAAATGAATTTTTTTAAATCAAATCTTACCTAGTTTTATGTAATCCATCCCATACATAATATTAAGAACTTGACCAGTGAGAACAAGATTGATTCGGCTCCATTGATCGAATAAATTAGAACGATGTCTCCAAGATCTACAAGCATCTCTCAAAGTCTTCCACAGAGGTGGGGAAGGGAAAGATTTTGCACAGGCAAGGAGCCAAACTTCAAAGAGAACACTCAATACTCGTTCACAAAGCTGATCTCCAATGTCTTCTTTGATTGATGGTGGGGAGAGAAGAGCATCATTGATAGCAATCAAAAATAGTAAAATGCACTCCCAGGTGTCCGTGTCCAAAATCTCAGATGTCTTCATTACATTTTGAAGAGTACGTAAAACTCGGTGACACAAAACTGCTTGCCGATTTATTGTATCTTGTACTGTTTCAAAGTAAATTAAAACAAGGAAAGATTTTTAGTTTCATTTCTCCTTTTATTTTGATACCTTCTGTAAAACCTCTACCATACAAACTACTGACCATATTGGCACGCAAAGTACGTGTGTATTTACTTTATCCTCTTGGTCGTTTCAAAATTGTTTGATTAATTCGTTTTTACCTAACGATTCCTGATACAAAAATGGCAAGACTATGGTAAGACATGTAAATTTAAAACATGTTGACATGAAAGTTTGATGTTAGTTAAATGCTTCAAACTACAAATGTTTTGCAAATTAAAATGAAAAAGGAAACGAAAAAATACATATTTCGAAAATTTACACATTTACATATTATTATGTAATACTTATGTGAATGACTTACATTCTCCTTTCCTGGGAGAAAATAAATGATAAAGATGATTAATCATTTTCCGGGCAAAGAAATTTGGTCGGTCTGCAACGGGTTTTGGAACACATATTTTCGGTATCGGAGCGAGGCATGATAGCCATTCACAATAAATGCTGACACAATCCTTTATTATTTCGTGATCTGTGAGAGGAAGACTTAATCCGAAGCATATGACCTGTAAAAATTAGAAACATAAAAACTTTATACAGATACCATACCATGTTGTGCATATATAGATTCTCAAATTGTTCGTAGGACACACTTACCTGCAAGTTCCATTCAATTTCTTTGTCTGTATTAAAAGGACTTGGTAATGGAGGTTGCGAAATCCCTAAAGTGGTCACGATGTGTCTAACGACAGGGATGACAACATCTTTGGCAGCATCGGGAGGGAGTCTTTCAAGAACCGAGCAGCGATCATTTCCTGAATCGCTGGCTCCCGAAAGTGTTGCCCATTCCCAATACATTACATTTACGTTAATTCCACTTTATGGATCTTCATACCCTTCTATCTTTTCTGAGAATCCTGCTAAATGACATCAATAATTTTCAAAAATAAAATGTAAATTCATTTTACTAAAATGTCAGTGTTCATCAAATTGCAAATTGTATTTGTACTAAATGGCAAAGTGTATTTATGAAATAAAGTTGAATTACCTGAACGTGGATGACTAATTAAGTACACTCCCGACAATTTGTCAATAATATATATGGCGCTTCACAAAAGATATTATCAAAATTTCACACGGAATACTTAATTTGAAACTGTTTCACAAAATTCTTAAACTGTAAAAATATAAAAAAAATTAAAGTCTTTTGTCAAAAGTTTGAATTTGGGTTCCCGGCGCTACAACTTCCTTGTATACGAGATGCAAGAAATCTTTAGTCGTGGAAAGCAACTCTTGTCAAGAGTCTCTTGAGAAGCGAGCGTGGACATTAAAGTTTGCTTGTGGAACCACTACACACTAAACTATTTAACAATAACTCCCAAAGTACAAGCTGTGCAAAGTTGAAACATTCTTGCATAAGAAGTGACGAATGATTCGGGTCGAATGATTCGAGTTGGAACCGTGAATGGTTCCCATTCACGGGTCAAAATGCTGGCCAAATTAATTAATAAAAAAACTTGTTTCCAAAAATTCTGTACCATTTTAGTTTTATTTTTATTAAGAATAGATTAAATAAAAAGGAATCAATTACAAAGAATGAATTATACATATTTTGAATGAAAGTCTTCACCTGCATGTACAGAAATAAAAAATACACAACATTAATTTAATAATAATATCTACGTTTTATCAGCTTGTTTTTCTGCCCTTACTGTGCTGGATACTACTTCCATTTCAACTTCAGTCAATTCTTCATTAATTATTGCTGTAGTAGTAGAACTCAATCCTGGAAATAATTTCATTTCAACATCCGTATCTTGCTCAGTCACTTCCATAGCATTTGTAGCTTCTCCAGGTTTTTCAATAATATTAGTTTCTTCAAATGAAATTGGTGTTGGCCCTAGCTCGTCCCTAATAGCTTTTTCTTCGATCGGTGTCTGAAATTTTACAAGAATCAAGCAATTAGACTTAGCCTACTATGGAGAACAATTCCTATTTGTATTTCTATACATACCGCATCCACATTTTGGTCTCCCAATTGCTTGATTCTATCCATATACATTTCAAATGCAAAAGCTGCCATTTGAGGCATATCACGAATAACAAGCGTTTCCCCTTCGTAGGCATCAGCATTTAATCTTGTTGCAGGGTAAGTTTCATTGGGACACAAATGTAATTTTGAAGGTCTCTGAGTCAACTGCAATCAAAATTAGATAACTTTATAAATACTAGTCATAATGTCTTGAATGTCACATTATAAATGAAGAAGTTTGTTTTTAAGATGCTTACAATGCTAAAAGCTGGAGTCAATTCAAAACAATTTGCAAAGAGTGAAGTTTTTGCAAATACATAGAGCCCTAAGCGAGCTCTTGACATTGCCACGATGAGACGTCGAACATCCCTCAAGTGACCGACAGTTTTAGTCCTTACTAAAGACAGGAGAATGTAATCATTTTGTTGACCTTGATACTTGTCCACTGTTGCTATCTATGTAAAAAATACCAAATAATGAGAATTTATTAACATTTTGTCTCCTATGGTAATAAAAATTCCATCTCTGGTTAATTACCTTATGAGGATGACCAATTAAAGGATTTTTTCCACATCGAGTATTAATAACATCTTTAATAAGAGCTTTCTGTCCATTGTAAGTTGTGAGAATAGTGATTTTCTCTGCTGGATATCCAAGGAGTCTCATGTACATGAATGTAGCAACAACGTATTCAGCTTCTGCCAAATTCTAAATTACAAAATACAGGTATTAAATGACTTACATAATCACAGGCAAATGCGAAAATTATGAAGTTTTAATTTTTCTAAAGAACTAGTTTAACCTGGAAAAAATAAGCACTGGGCTCTGATTCTCCAACACCATTATATTCTGATACATTGATCAACTGATAATCGAAAGCGAAGCCAGGATTTGCCAATTTATACTCTGGTAGAGTTTGGACATGTGGTAAGTCTCCTAAACTCTTGTAACGCCATTTGTACAGATTGGAAATACTAGAAGAAGGAAAAGGAATTGAGACCATTATATTGCTATTGTCTTCATGATCATATTCAATACATACTTTTATTTTTACTAACCTAGATCTTGCACGACCCTGCGCATCTAATTCTACAGTAGGAACACCAAGACGAACAAATCGAGCAAATAATGATTGTTCCATGTTTCCATATTTTTGAAATGCCATATTTTTAATGACGGGAGGAAGCTGATGATGATCTCCAATCATAACCCATCTCTTTAATCGAATTCGTCCTTGTTCAGGATTTTGAAGGAGTAAAGGAATAAATGTTTCAATTTCTAATATCTGAGCAGATTCTTCCATAAGGATGTTGTCATATTGAAAAACTGAAAGAAATAAAAGGGTTTAATATATACGACTAGTAAGCTTATATTACCAAACATAACCATGCAACTGGGTATTTGCATGTAGTAAATTGAAAAATACTTACTCAAATCTACAAGTTCTCGTCTCTTCAAAGCTGCGTGAGTACAAGTCATGGCAATGATTTTTGCTTCTTTCACAAGAAGATATCGGGAGCGATCCAAACCAGTACGAAGTAACTCAAAAGCTCGGAATTCATCAACTTGTTCAAATATTCTTTTGATGTACCTAAACCATTAGTCAAAAAGTAGCGTTTGAGTTCAAGGTGATTGATTTTTTATTTTTAGTAGACCATCTTTCATTTTGTAATAAATCCATGATTTCAAACCTGAAGCATCCTTGGGCAATTTCCATATCTTCTTCAAAACTATTTCCTTTAAACAGGGGTTTTGGAGCCGTTTCAAAGTATGCGTGAAAAGGAAATGATTCATTTACAATGGACACGGGAAGTTCCTAGAATGAAAAAAAAAGAAACAGTAATAAATTATTATGCTTTTTTGTCCTTACTGCGGAAAAACATGTATATGGTGTTTAATATTTTTAATAATATTTTTAAAACTTACTTTGTCTTCTTTCTTTTCTGTCTTCAACATAAATTCTTCCCATCTTGCCAAAACATGATGTACAAAAAAGAAACCACTAGTTTCACATGTGTAAGCAACGTCACCAGAAACGTTAAGGGACCTTTGCAGTCTCTCCACTTGATTAAGTAGATCCAGACGTTTACTGAGGGAAAGATATACAACGGACTGTCAATATTTCATAGCCTTACAAGTAGATTAATAAACAAATAAATCAACACAAGTTTACTACGCGAGTATATTTTTGAGTTGTTATTGCTGCTTACGCAAGGACATAATTGACACGACCATAACGACTGAAATCCTTCTCTGTGTCTAATTCTTCTTCTCCATGACCCAGACGAAGTAAATGTCTTTCATCCACATCAAGAGCAATGATTTTCTCGAACAATTGATTCAAAGCTTGATTTGAATGTGTAACAATGAGTGTGCGCTGTTCAGGGAAATTGTGATAGATATTTGAAATGATTTGAGTTGCAACATCCGTTTTTCCTGTACCCGGGGAGAAAAAACAATGAGTAATATATTGATCATAGAATAAGAGCTTGATTTATTTAAGTATAGTTAATTCATTTTATAACAAAATTAAAAAACTAACCGGTACCCGGCGGACCAACAACTAAAGTCAGACCCGGTTGCATTCCACTCCGTATTGCTTCAACTTGAGTGGGAGTGAACCGAACTTTGTTACTAGAATAATTAAAATATTAATTAACACCATAAAATTTGAAATTTAATATATGAAGTATCACTAAGATTCTTTACTTGATGATTTTTTATGCAACTAATTTTAATTAAATATTATAAACAGCAATTACAACTCACAAATTCGGTACATTTGCCGGATACGGACCACGATTAGGAAGCACATATGGTTCAACAATTACAACTTTATCTTCTTCTGTGGGCTCTTCTTCAGCCTGTTTTTTAACAGTTTCTTGAAATCGCAACCTAAAACATAAAATATAATATTCTAAATATATAAGCATTCTTACAAAAAAAAGTACAATAACATAGTTGTTGTAAAAAAATTGTGCAAAACGAATTACTTGAACGGACGCTCAACCGCTTCTGAACTTTTGTTATTTACTGGGTTTTTAACTTCAATTTTATGCCCAGGAAAACAGGATTTTAAATGTTCAAAGTCGAGGAACGTATCATTGAAATCTAATTCGGGTAGTTCATTGCTCATCCTGTAGAAGAGGCAAAAAAAAATTAAATTAGTATAAAAAATTCATTCGTCAACGCTGTATACGCAATTTTAAGTTATACTATTTACCTTGAATAGTGAGCGGAACCAGGATCACCATATCCCAAAACTATATCATGAAGCCATTCAGGAACAACACAATTGATATTCATTAAATCACGAATTGTTTCTAAAACTGCTTTGAAATTATTTTCCTTTGGTTTTCTTCTTAAAAGTATGTTGAATGTTTCGTAGACGTCCTACAATAAATCATTTGCATTAAGTGTTATAAATTGCATGTAAACAATTTGCTTACCGAAGAAAATTGCCATTTAAATTATTAAAAAAAATACAAAAATAATTTTAAATAGTCATTTATTACATCTTTTCCTTTCCCTATAGCATCCATATCAATCCTATACTGATTAGAATCTAAAATTATACGGAAAGTTCGAGATTCTCCATGAATACGTGGCTTTTGTTCTGGTCCTTCTTCAATAACTCTCCCATTCGCATCCAGCATACCCTCAACTTCACAACCTCTAACATACACAAGACCGACTTGAGAAATAAAGTCTCCCTTCAGATCATATCTGACAGCTATAATGTAATAAAAATATTCAAAACATATGAGTAAAACAGTTTCCAACATAAAATGGTATGCTTACCGTAATATGTTATAGTACATAGAACTTGACGGAAAACAGACGGAAAAAAATAAAAAGTAACTCACGGCCACTATTGGGTGGTCTGACAGTCAAGAGAAAACAAGCATCATGTTTCCTTAATGATTCCCATTCATATTTAACTTCATTCCGCACACTCAAATTGACAGATACATCTGCTCGTACTCTGGAAGGTTTACTCTCACCAAGATTTGGTTTTGCTACTTCAACAACTGCGAATGAAACAATTGGTTGAGCCATTCTCGCCCAACCATGAAAAAGAACTGTTCCAGTTTCAGCTCGCCATGGTTTTAGACGGAATACTGCATCTTCCACATCTTGCCTTATTTGATCTACAATTAAATAAAAATTAATTTTATTTAAAAACAATTACCTAATTCTGATTTAGATGAATTCCTTCACAGTAACTTCAATAACAAAATACATACTGACTATAGTGAAAATGAAAGGGACATTAAAAATTATGACTCACATGTGGACTCAAGACGAAACAATTGAAAATTCCTTAAAAGGTAGTCATGAAGAGTTAAAAATTGAAGATTTAACTTTGGCAAAGCCAAGACTTGTCCAGATGAACTATGATAATCCGATGGGACAACATTTTCATCCCAAATCATTTCTTCTGTAGGGTAGAGAGCCATAGCATTTAATCGTTTGATTTGTGAAATCCGTCTCTCGTATTTAAATACAATTGCTTCCAACAAAAGTTGAGACTGAATACTCTCATCTGTCGAGTCATGAATCACATTTAAGCAAGCTGCAAGTTCTCTCAGTTTCTCCGAGCTACATAGAAAGAAAATTTTTTTTTTAAACTGTATTGTACAAAATTACGCACGAAAATACAACTGTCATTACAGTACACTGCATTCATGTATTCACGTACCTTAATAGCTCAAAACTTGTGATAATTGCTTTTCTCGTGTCAACACTATTTACATTACTTAATGCAAATTGTTTCATTTCAGGAAACTTGACAAACACAACTTCCTAAAAATCAAATGAGAACAAGGTTTCCATTTAATAAATTAGAAGTCAATTACACACATCAACACGCATACAAGTTTGCAGTAAATCATGATAATTATATTTATGAGTACTATCAAGTACCTGTAAAGATGTAATTTTCTTGTAATGGACATCCATAACTTCCATTTCTGACATGGGATCTCCTGTCTCGTTACAAATTTCAAAATGAGCATAAAATTTTAGACGGTCCAATAATTGTGAAAACAAATGACCATCTCCATGCTCTAGCAAAGGACACATTTGACATTTGACAATCAAATGTTGGTCATCAATGACGACATTAAGGTATCTTCTCGTCGGTAACAGAGCTTGTAGGTCAATCATGAGTTCTATGAATCTTTCACAGTACAAAAGAAATTCCTTTGGTAATTCTGGTTGAAGGTAGTCTTGATTTGAAATGATTTGTGTAAAATTAGAAATGAGCCTTTGAAAAAATGTCCTGGAGAATTCATTTTGTTTCTTCTTTTCTTCAGAATCTTTTTCATCCCGCTTCAACATTGATTTCCAATATTTTCTCCATTTTGGAAATCGTTTAAATTCCTCCTCCCTTCTTCCCTATAAGAATAGTGAAATTACAAAAAATGATGGTTTTGTAAGTTTAAGAATAGGATGAGTATATACTCTACATATATATGCACTTTCAATATTTTGTGCGAAAATAACTTACTTCGGAAAGACAATGCCAGACATGAAGTGATACAAGATTTTGGACTTGCTTTCGTGATAAGTCAATTTCAAGTGAAGAGAAAGCACAGTTTAAAAATGACAAAATAGCACATTTTTCTTGGAGACTTGTATTTTCTTCATCTAAAATGCCGGAGAGTACACGTTGAAAAAACTCTCTAAACTTTTCCTCATCTTTTAAGAATGCCTGTATTGTAAACAAAATACAAATTGCAAATTGTTATTATGATAGGAATATACATGAATATCATGAATAATAATGTCGTTCATAAACAAATTAATAAAATATATACACGTACATTCCAAATGGGCACTCCCTCCCTACTCTTTTCATTAACCATACACACAATGGACATGACATGGGCAAAGGTTGATTTTTCATGGTCATAGTTTGGCCACAAATAATTTTCCAGGTATTGGCTAATTTCCAAGAGTGCTATCCTTCTTGCTTGAAAACTTTAACAAAAACAAAATATTATGATTACCTTTCCTACTTCTTTATTCAAATATACTACTAAATCTTGACTTACTACGTTTAAGCTTGTAATAAGTGTGTAACTAACTTGGCTTTCAAAACTTCATTGCTGTACACTTGTTCAATAATACCGGCGTCAAAAGGAAGGTGCTCATTTAGATTATATGATGCCCAGTATTTGTGTGATAACTAAACAAACATGAAAGAATCCAATATTGAGAGACTAACTGCTACAATAATCATATATTACTTGTCAATTAACTTTATTATGTTTGATATTTAATAAATATTATTTACTCACCTCTGTAATTTTATCCTTATTAATTTGATCGACATTTGGGATAAATGTACGACTCCTCTTTTTACTATCAGCCGTGTGAAGTTTAACCATTTTTGTATTAAACAAAAGAGCAATATATTTTTCTTTTGAACAAGATCTTCTACTGAAGCATTACAAAATTAGAACGGTAAAATTTAATCAATATTTAAGTGAATCAATTAATTTAAATTAAATTAAATTAAATTCTAAACTTTTGTCGGTGTCCTTTTTGAAATCGTTGTATGTTTTTCACTTAAGCGCTTCTTTTTCTTGGGACCAAGTTTGGATTTGACGTCGTGAATCAGCGTTTTCATTTTTTCATTCCGGCTCGAGAAAAAAAGTTAAGTCTTCATATTACAATTTTAATTTAATTGTAATTTGTATTACCAACTCCTTTAAATTGATATAATTTCAACATGAGTTCAATTGGAACTGGGGTAAGGAATAAACATTTTATCAAAATTTGAAGCACATATAAATTTTTCCCTGTAAATATTTATTACCTGTCTTGAAAGTTTCAAATTGAAAATTGAAACATTGTACATCATAACTTCATGAATACATAATGAATACATTATTTACTTAATTGTTTTTTCTTTGAAAATGTTTTTAGTATGATTTGTCAGCCTCCCAATTTTCTCCGGATGGTCGTGTATTTCAAGTTGAGTATGCTCAAAAGGCTATCGAGAACAGCGGGTATGTCAATAATCAAGTAAATATATGCTTTGTCATTTAAAAGTTAAAAGGAATCGGTTATATAAAAATTGGACTCTTTCATTTTGTAACATTGTTATATAGAACTGCTGTAGGACTTCGAGGAAAGGATGGTGTAGTTTTTGCCGTCGAAAAATTGGTGACTTCTAAACTTTATGAACCGGGAGCAAATCGTCGTCTATTTTCCGTTGATCGACAAATTGGTTTAGCTATCGGAGGTCTTTTAGCTGATGCTCGACAACTTGTAGAGACTGCAAGGACTGAAGCATCAAATTATCGTGGAGAATACGGAATCAACGTTCCAATTAAAGTACTTAATATTCGAATAATATGATACTTGTACGCCACAAGTTGTCTATATTTTTTTGATTTTGTAATAATATAGCATGTTTTGTTTTTATTTTGACAGTATTTAACCGATCGAGTTGCAATGTACATGCATGCCTACACTCTGTACAGTGCTGTCCGACCTTTTGGTTGCTGTTTAATGTTGGGAACTCATGACTCATCCGGTCCTGCTCTGTACATGATTGATCCATCAGGAGTTTATCATGTAAAAAATATATACAAAACTACAATATATAAAATATGTATATATTATTATATGGAAAACTAAAAGTAAACAAGATTCAGAGAATAATAATTATAAATTTACTTTTTCTTCTATGAATTCAGGGATATTTAGGATGTGCGATTGGTAAAGCAAAACAAGCAGCCAAGACCGAAATGGAAAAATTAAAGTTGAGTGACATGACCTGTGAGGAATTGATTAAGGAAGCTGCAAAAATGTAAGTTATCTCCTCTGTATGCAAATGTATAACACATGTATACTGATATGGTCAAATTAAATCGGAATATTCATTTATTTGTTTGTTTATTATTTTTTTCAATAGCATCTACGTTGTCCATGATTCCGTAAAAGATAAATCTTTCGAATTAGAGCTCAGTTGGGTTGGTGAACATACGAAAGGACTTCATCAAAGAGTCCCAGACGATATTCATAAAGCCGCCGAGGCTTACGCTAAAGCAGCAACAGAAGAGGATTCCGATTCTGATTTGGATGAATCTTAATTCATTAATTATTCATGCTAAACTTAATGTTACACACAGTAAATAACTCTTTTCATAATTAATCTATTCTAAATACATGCAGATGCAGAGTAATGTCTATTTATACTTATTTGATTATTGAATACTTTCCAAGAAGAAAAAAAGAAATTCGTGTTTATAAATGGATATGTATTAAAGTGGGCTAAATTTACATTTCCAAGAATTCGTTGACTTTTGTCATTTTCACAACGCATATATATTAATACTTACAAATACTTTTTACTTGTTAGTTGATTAATTCCACATGAAGAAAATGAATGGATTTTGAGAAGTATTTGTTGGTACTCTTCAATCTTTATTATTGCTTCACCTTATAACATTTATATACAATAAAATCGACATGTGTGAATCCTAATTTAGGATCGGATTTGATTAAAAACGGATAATACACAACTAAAATTATTTTTAAGAGAGACAATTTTAACAGCTCTTTGGGACAAACAAACATGAAAGAAAATGGATAGTAACATTGACATTATATATTTTTCAAATATAAACAACTTTCTTGTTGTCTATCATGTGTGTGATTTTACGAAGTAATTCTTTTATCAGTGGAACGGAAAGTGAAAGAAGATACAAGCAATACCTAATTTTATATAGTTACAAGTGACACTTTTGATGTGATACCAGAAGTTTTTCACACATATATAGTATTTAAATGCTCCATCATTTTGAGTGTTTGTTTTTTTTCTTGTTTTTTCTTATTATTAAATTCTTTCGGCGCAGTTAAAGTAATGTATAAGTTGTAGTACAAATTACTTGAATACATAGGATTTAGAGGTAAAAGTATAGCAATGATTTAGTTTTTTAGTCTTCATGTTTGTGATTGTGATGATGATGATCGTCATCTCCTCCACAACAATGTTTCTTGGGATCTTGATTTTGACGGTCAAAAAATAATTTAGGAGTTGCAGGTGCAATGTCATGTTTGATAGAAAATTCAACTAAATCTCTTCTCATAGCGTAGGCATCTTCCCCATCCGCATAGTATTTGGGTTCAATTTCATTAATTTTAAACTTGAGAGTATGAGTATACAAGTTTAAAGCAGCACGATTACTCTTCCTTACATGTAATGATACATATCTGGCATTAAAACTCTCAATCATTGCTCGGGAGGATTGGTCCATTAATTTTTGAGCAATACCAAGACGTCTTTTTTTTTGGTAAAAAATAAATAAAAAACCAATCAATACAATGAACATATTATTATATACGTGTGTATGGGTACGTACATTAATTTTAAATAATTGTATTTAATATAAGTACCGATGCGATCGTTGAACAGCTAGAGATGTGATATGACCATGGGGAACTTCATCCGACTCTTCTTCCATTTTTGCCAAGACATAACCTACAATTTTTTGTTTGGCATCCTCTGCAACAAAACTGAGTTGTGGCCAGGAAAGTCCATGGTAGAAATAATATTTCATTTGATAATTCTCAGGTAGACAGAGTAAATTACAATGTTGCATATTCATTAAATCATCAGGACGAGCAACTCGGATGTTCACCATTTTTTCACACACTGATTTTTTTCCACTTCCCTATAAGTATATATATTTATAAAAACAAATATGAGATTAACACATATATAAAAGCAAGATGATGGTTTCATTAAAAGATGCTATTATTATTTACTTACCTAACAGGCTAAATGTACCAAAAATCAACAAAGAATATATAATTCGCAAAAACTCCAAACAAAATCAATTATAATTTTTTTCTGCCGAAAAAAACTCGTGATTAAATGCTTATACTGTTGCCGCCGCAAATCCTTGAGTCCATTCGACGGCCGTCGCAGAGCTAGTTGTCCCCATATGTACGACAATGCATTGGAATTGCTGGTTAGCAACAGTCCAAATTACGTACTAGAATGTGAATACCGTGTATACTGTAATAAAACCCCGAAGGTTGTATTGGAAAGTCTTATCGAACCCTATGGCATGTATAGCAGGGTGGGTTCTATAAGAGGGTTCTTAAAATCTATGGTTTTTAATGTAATTTAAATCAGAGAATGTCATTGAAAGCATGGGGTTGTATTGGTGAATCCTATACAAACCCCTGTACACTGTAGTTGTGTAGAAAGTGGGGTTCTATAAAGTCGCGGGGTTCTGATACAGTATATACGGTAGGTAGAATTTAATACGTATGTAGTCTTGTGTTTAAGGTCCACTTGGTTTTGACAGTGAGAGAGATTGGAGCTCAGCTGAGAATATTTTTGTTGTTATTCGAGCCAAAAACATAGCCAACTTTAACTGTTATATTAAAAAGTTTAACATACACATATACGTACAGGCAAACCCTTATAATATTATATATATATATGCGTAAAAGTGCAATTATTATTATTTGCAATCTCGAATATATAGAAGGACACTGGGAACAAGGTAACATCGGAGGAGGAAGCGAAAGAAAAAAAAGAAGAGAGGAAGAAGTAGAATTATTTGTCAGTTGTTTTAATTGTTATTACAGTTCGTCATCATATATTTGGTAAGGATTTGTTGAAATTTCGAAATACTTTGTTTTAGTAATAATGAATATTAAATATTTTGTTCCAATGTTTGATGTATATTAAGTATATATTCATTGTTTCATTTTGTATATAGGTGGTGAAGGTGAAACTGTTCTCTATAGATTTGTCATCATCACATAAAAAGATCTATCATCTTTTTCATTTATATCTAAAAATATATTTCTGTTTATCAGCTACTTATTAATTTGATATAAATGTTAACGAAGTATTTAGTTCAGAGTGCAGTGACTAGAAAATTATACATAAACTTGACGAACAGAATCAGCTCCAAAATGTACATAAAACAGCACACGAACTTTTATTCAATACCTACGATTACGATTCTAAAGCGACTTTGTTGAGAAGGTCTGTTTTTGATTTCTACTATTCAAAATTCAAAAACGAAATTACATATATATAATTTGAAAAAATAACTTGATCTACTTATTACTTTACAACACGCATCAAAAGAAAATTCCAAAAACAAAAGTGAAACGAGAAGGAAATATATTTTTTCGATACTATAAATTATAAAAAAAGGTAAAGCTTCCAATTAAATACGAAATTATTCATTTTGAATCCCTCACTATACACGTTAAAAAGAAGAAACAAAAAAATATGAAGCTTTTGGAAAGTGGAAGACTAGAAGCTCTGTCATCTATTTTGAGTAATCTTGAAGTTGGAGAATGGAGAATATTTGGAAGGGTTGAAAGCTACTCTTGCAAGGTAAGGTATTCTTTTTTTGTCTAATAATCTCATTAATTTAATACATTCAATCAATCAACATATACATATTATATGTATATTGTATATTTTGGGGTGAAATGCTAAGAGATTAACATTTTCGCCCGCCTTTTTACCCGTCAATCTATCATTAACTATAGGCAAATGTCAACATAAAGTCATTATCTATAAGTAAATATACAAGCTGATAGAGATTTTATCAAACTATATGAGCAAATTGAAAGAATGAGAAAAACAATTATGTGTAATTAAAATGACAGAAATAGATAAAGCTACTTAATCCAAAGGGAAAGTTTCTATTTAAATTAACACACACATGTTTACATTTTGTATGAAAAACATTTAAAAGTTATCAGTTCGTGTGTGTATACGTACTTGTTTGATATTTACAAAGTTTGTTTTTTTTTCTTGTACAAAATTTGTACTCTACAAATACATTTAGAGTTATACTCGATAGTTTTAAGGTACGATTATGATAACATGCAAGTACACATATCCTATATTGTATATCTAAAGTTTATACTATAAACTTATACTCATACACCTTTCGATATAGATTTTAACTTTAACCTTGACAGTTTGCCAAATAGTTTCCCAAAGAGCGGCCTGTCACTTGTCAGAACCAAAAGATTAAAAGTTCTATTATTAGAGAGAGGGGCAAGCTTGTTGTTTGTTGTTACGATTTCAGATGTCAAGAAAATTGAACTGTTTGTATTATACTCGAATACTAAAAACATAATTGAAAACCTGTTTTAAAATTTTAACTCTTAGATTTCAGTCATATTTATTTATGACGGATTCTACTTCCTGTTTCCCATAAATCTTTTATGTATATCTCTCTCTCCTTGTAAAAATGTGTGCTCGTGTTCTATTGAGGTTCATGTGTTCATTTTATAAATCTAGTTTTTTAAACCTTTAACATCAATTCATCTTTCACTGCTTGTCAATGAACCCTCTCCTATCAATAAATTTAATTAATCTTATTTGTTTGAATTCAAAACTTTTGACTCAAACTCCTATATTCAAAGTTTTTGATGAATATTGAATAAAATTATCTTTCGATAAAATAGGATACCATGAATGAGTTGTATTTATATGATGAGGTCATGACTATTTCGTCACTGTATATATTATATAGTCATAGTTATTATTATTAATGTACTTTTTTATATTCATTTTAGGTTGCTGGAGGAGAACAAAAATCTCTGTACAAGAAAATGGCTCGGGAAGGTGGGGCATCAGAAATTGTGGCTCTATCTCCCCCCGTCGACAAAACATGTTACTTGTCCAAGTCAACGGATTCAGAAGGGGAGTATTTGACACCGGAGAATCTTGAGATGTTTGTAATCTCGAGGAAAACTTTGTTCAATCTGATAACAACTCTCAACTTGTCCTTCTACCCGGACTATGATTTCAGTGATGCGAAAAGTCACGAGTTTTCAAGAGCACCGAGCTTATCTCATGCTTGGGCTGAAATTGACTCTAGGCTAGGGCTTTCGCCACTGTACAACAAAGGACTTCGGTGAGCTAAATAATGAAAAAAATGCATGCATATGTATAGACAATCGTTTAAGAATACATACAAGTATTTATTATATCAATGCCTCATAGTCATACATGACCTTTTATGACAATGTTAATCACATTATGATTTTAAAGAACTAAGAGTCAAGTGGTTACACTTTGTACGTACATTCAGCACTAAATGTTTGTCAACATGAATAGTAGACCATTTAAATATTGCATGCATTTACTTGTAAATATTTTTCTACATATTTCTGAATGGGTATATCGGAAAATGTATATTAGGTACATTCAATGTAGATTCTACATTGTAGAATGTTTAAAAGTGATATGGTTTTATTTTTATCTCTGCATTGAATGCAACATATTTTATCTTATCATCGTATTCAAACTTTAAGCAATTGCTTTCATGATATTATGTATTTACCCATTTGAATTTTCAAATAGAGTACAGATAAGGCTCGTAGTAAAAACAAATTGTAAAGGAGTAAATTTAACCTTGTTTGTCAATTTTGAGTTGAAAATATTTCTACTAGACAACCAGAAAAGTGCAAATTACATCCTACAATGTTTACGTGCTTTTTTTTTATTTAGATGCAAATGACTCATGTGTATATACAACATATACAACACTTATCGTTATTTATTTATACGTTTTGTAGTTTCCACTGAACCATTGCTTACAATTTAATGGGGCTATAAAATAATGTCTGTGTAATAACTTTATAATTGCAATAGGGCAAGACTATGGGAAGAAATTGATGCAGAAATTGGAGGCATGAGAAATGCAGAGATCTACACGTACAAATCCGATTTAACATCTGACCCATTCTCTGAGGCTGGCTGCGTTTGGTATTTCAACTTTTTCTTCTACAATGTCAAACTAAAGCGCATTGTTTTTTTCACTTGCAGGGCCATCAGGTACATTTGAAATATCATATTGTTTTATGTCTAATTTATGAAAACATCATGCTCATACTACTTTATTAGTTAGTATAAATATAAATGATGTAATTAATTATTATTTTGATTCGTTAGTCCGAACTCTTCAAACTCTGAAGATTCTGAATTCGCTATGGATGAAGACGAAGATTAAAAGAAGAAGATGAGACAAAAAAATGTCTTTCCGGGAAGAAAACACACACACAAGTTGTATTGAAATCATAACAGATTTTCGGATTCTACGCATAACTATTGATATGAGTTTAAAACAAAATACCTTGTCATCTTCTCCATCAAGATTTACATATTTCCATCATATCCATCGCTAATTCATGGAAATTTGTAAGTAGTAAAAATATACTTAAACCCGCTGTATGTTTCAGTTTTTTAAATGTATAGCTTAATACCATTAGGATTTACCGCGATGCACCCCATTTTCTTGGTGAGAAAATTTTCAGAATAGTTTCTATTTTGTTTCTATTTGTTTACGGATTCATAATTAAATTGCAGGTTTACAGCAATTTCAGTGAAAGTGTTTATAATATATATGCAAAGACTTATTGAGACTTATTAAATGAGTCATGCATATTTTATTGCACTTGTACCTGCATTATGGTAATAATATCGGTCTTCTTACTGCTAGTAAAATTTACTTCCAGTATATTTAAAAAAGGAAGGAACATTCAACGTTAATTACACTTCTATTAATGTTTTACTAATTATTCCGGAAGGAAACAAGCTAATATTGTAAAGGTTATTATTATGGTTCTCTAAATGTTATGGCTAATTTATGGAGAAATTATTTTTTAACATAGCCAAGCCGGAATTGCAGTTGAAAGTTGGAGATAGTATTATGATGCCCAATTTGTATTGGACTTCAATTTTGGACTTTCAGAACTTGCTTCTGTCGTCATCCATGAATATTATGATGGGCTTAAATGGGTACCGTGTGAGGTTTAATTAACTCTGTTTGTGCTTGTACCCATCATCATCTCTAAGCTAAGTTCATTCTCCATAGCTTTGTAGTTATACTAATGGAGCACGCAAGGACTAGAGAGTAACTTTCCACAGTTTTTATGTCAGAAAATGTACAGTTAGGACAGTTTATGGCCTAATGGAAATTCAGTGGATTCGCCATTGAATTTTATTCTGTACCTTGTGTAAATTGATAGGTATGTTGCCGCCGACTTGTGGTTGATCAGCATGTACTATTGTTTAGCTAAAAAATTTAGAACTCAGTTTATATGGTAGACGTGTATTTAAGTACCATTTATTTTTTTTCTTACATTTTTATGTATGTATGTATTATAGACACGTTTATAAACTAGAATAGGAATTCTATCGCATTGAAATTTTTTGGGAGAATCCTCTTATTTCTTCGTTGAATATCCTTTGAAATGATTTATATTATTTTTTTAATAATCCGCAAAGAACGTGTTGTAGTATTTTACTGACAAAATGTCAATAGGTATAATATAACTATATGAAGTGTAGTCGTCACTTTAGACGTACGTACATATTTTGTATACGCTGTTACTGTCCTGAACAAATATTGAAAGCTCTATAGGATTTGTGTACTGCCTTGTCGCAATAAAAATTTTTTTATAGATTTTGCTGTGGGAAGGTAGGGATTGAAGTGTACTTTCTGATATCATAATGTTTGAGTTTGTGTAGGAGTTCGTTTGATTTACGGATACTGATGTAGTTTTACCATTTGTAGTCTTTCTGGATAATCAATTTAATACTTACAGTGATGAATTAACTTGTACTCCGAATGTACATTCTAGTACAACTAAGAATATTTTAAATATTATGAATCTGTAGATGCATGTACGATATTTATAGGATTAATGATTATCGCACGTACAAATGTTAGTTTCTTAATAGAAACAAGATATATAGAATCCATATTATTTTCCCTTTTTTGACTAGTTCTGACTAAGTGATACGTACCTACTACTACCCACTGGTGAGAACTTAAAAAATCGAAAAGAAAGTTTTGAAGGCATCGTCGAATGAATTCAAATGTTGGCAAAGTTGAATTGATATCACTGCAATAAAAAAATAAAATAAAACATACTTTGATTGATAGCTAGTCTCTATTTCCAATTTTGCAGTCCCAACTAATAATTATTAAATGTATTATAATTTATGAGTACAGTGTGTACCCTCAACACCTTACTAACAAATATAGTATATAGTAATACGTAACTAATGTGAATAGAAATATTCATTCATATGCACGCCAGTAGGACAAATATACAGTTTTTATTCTCGCGTATAATTACGATTATATTATTAAAAAACATGTAAGTATATATATTATATATTTTGTACCGAAAAACAAATATAGACATAATGTAGATTCTTTAGAATAAGGAAAATACTTTATGCATGAATATATTATTATAATGTAGATAGTGTATTATAGCTCTATTATATTTATTTACGATATTTTTATGAATTATGAATTATCAACATATTATAACGTAGACATTTTAGTGTACTAAAAAACAAGTTTAATGACATTGTACAAATAACTATAGGTATACAAACAAAATTATGATACTATTACAATATATGTAATACAAATATATGTGCACCGCCGATTCTCGTTAGTTACGAACGTTGTAAGTTAATGTCTTTTATTGATGTTGACCTTTGAACTATTAAATTCATGTATTTTGCTTTGATCTCAAATAGATAATTTGAAGAAAACCAAACTTTTTCTTTATTTTAGCATAAAAGCATTTAAGTTGACAAAGAGTACACATTCCAATATTTATGTTTTATTTTGCCTTTATTGAATTCTTTTGAAAAATGAAACAATTTTTGTATAAATAGCATATACTCATAAATTATTTCTTCAAGGTTTACAAGTATCTATAAAATATAAAAAGTCTTCACAGTTCACCCATATACTGCTATAGTGTAGTACCTAGAGTACCTACATTTCCAAAGTCTAAAATGAGCAAGTATTAAGCAATATGTATTACAATGTATTTTCACAATCTTAACTTGAACGTCATTTGAATAAAAATGACTCTGAAATTCGATATTGGATGGCTGAATCGTAAATGTGTATCAAGGGTAAGTACTACATGAAACAGGAAATAGTCAATACCTTTAACTGCACCGCATAATTTAGCCATTCGAAGCATCTATACGAAGTATCCATGAATATTATATTATTATCCAAAAATGTATAAATTATTCTAGTCTCCATCCAAGCCAATTTAGACTCCTTCATTTTCATTTTTATTAAATATTGATTTTACAATACCTTCCATCTCCACTACACTCTCGTATCGTTGCAAAAAACGAGTATTTCAATCTTCCAGCTCAGTACATAGTAAAGTAGTTTGCAAACTAGAGGCTTTATTTATCCACTTTCCCCCTGAATTGAATTCATACTCTGGAATGATACTCTGGATCTTCTTTAGACATTTGCAGATTCTTATATGTTGTATTTTTGTATTTGTTTTTGAAACATTCCACAGATGTGTACTTACCTCTATATTATTTTGTACACTACCTACTATAGTACTTACCAATAGTATTGGTCCAATACAATAATCGAGCAGAAAACAATTTAGTTGTACAAGGTAATTTGCTGAAATAGTGGGACTGGACGTTTTTGAACTAGAGTATTTATTCTCATGACATTTTGTACAAATAATGAGGAGTATGCCACATACTGTATGTGTACATACTAGTTAATTCGTATCCCCGAGTATTTGTCTGACGCCATGTCGGGCCACTGACCCGACCTTTTTACGGATACCTTTCATCTTTATCATGTGAAAAAGAAATTTAAAAACGATAAAACTATAACTAACTAAATACATACTTACGTTGATGCTGAGTTGATTCTTAATGATAATTCACACCGGAGTGCAAGTATTCAGTTGAACTGTATTTGCTTCTTTCTAGTTACACGCGCATCATGTGTAAATATGATGTTACGTTAAAATCCATCTCCTCTCCTCAATTACGTAATAAAATCCATGTGAACTATTGAGTATTCTTTTATTTCCTCAGTAGTATTATGACCGACACTATATCACACTACTATTACATGACATGAACAATGTAATAAAGTAGCTCTTCTGACTCTTCTCATGTATACACGTGGTACACTGTATGAAATTCATATAAGTAAGTACGATATATATAGTACATAAGGTAACAGGATTGCATACAAAATACAATATGACAGTTAATACAGTTAATAAAGCAAAAGAAAGAATTCATCGAGTCCGGAAGAAACCGGGAAACGAATAAACTGAAGTAGTTGTATAGATATCTGTACATATATTCCTCAGATGCTCACCGAACCTCATATCTGTACAATATACTTTAATATGAAAATAGACACTTGTTTTTCAATGCAGCATGGAATCCGGATTCGGATTCGGATGCATTGTCGTATAATGCTCCCGCCTGACATCTTTACTAATTTATGTTTTGATGCTGGAACCTTTTTTTTTGACGACTGTGTGTGTATTATGTGAGTTTGAGTCTACGTGTGCAGTGAGGGAAGGTGACGGATTTGTATTCCATTCAGCGTCTCATCTTGAGAGCAGTCGGTGAAAATAGTAGCAATATCCGAATCATGCATAACAATAAGAATAAGACACAGTTATGGAGATACTTTTGAAATGATATTATGAGCACGAACGTAATATCCCTATATTAAGGTACTCGGGCAGATACCGTGTAGAGGTAGAGAATGTCAACGGAAATATGTACATACCTACTATATGGGAAAGTCCATAACGCCATTATTTTGTGCGTGCAGACTCCAACATTATTTGGACTACGTATATGTACTCACACAGGCAGTACAGACACATATATGTATGCATGTGCGTAACTAGTTGGACGTGTGTGCGTGTACAGATATGTACTTGGCTCTCGAAAATTCAAAGGACAAAATACGAAATGCAACCTTCAAGATATTACAATTTTCTCTTTCTCTCGTTTCCTTCCTTTACAACATAAAAGTTGAAGATGAGTAAAAAGTAAAAATGACAATGTACAGTATCTTTGTCATGTACTGGGTGCGTGTATCTTTATGTGCATATGAGCCCATGCAAATGCGCTAGACAACGGATGTCGAATCATCCAGGGAATTTCAAAATACTAGAAATACCGTGTTTTACATGGGTTTCTGCACAATATACACAGATTCGTATTATTGGACCATCACTCGTTTGGTAGGAGAAAAAAATAACTTTCTCTCTCTTGTTCACAGTATATATCCGTCTTAGTGTACTTGTAGAAAAAGTCATTTATTCATAATACATATCATGTAAACGTGGGTGGATGTTGATAGGAAGAGATGGTTGATATTCTCAATTGGTACTTTGTAGACAAAACGAAAAGAATGAAAATGGGGAAATTTACCAAATACTCGAGAATATTAGATGAGAGCCGTTCGGTTCAAAATGCACTTTATATGCAAAGTATACTGTACACTCACACCGATTCCTGTGTAAAAACATTACTTTATAGAATATATATATTTCATATGCAATGTACCAAAAAACCTTTGTGGAATGTATAACGACGACTCATTCATATCATATATATTTTGTTGAAATTTTGTTGAAAAAGATTACAAAGTAAATAAGGTGGAATGTAGTTTATTGTGATTAATAAAATGGCAATTCGGCTCAAGGAATTGGCAATTACTCTGAGACTTTCTTCTACCACTATTTACTATACTTCCAACAATTTCGATTTTATCTTTAAAATTCATCTTGTGGGGACTGGTAAACGTTCGTTAAAAAACTGTTGCAATTTTAACTTAAGATTTCAGATAAAACATGCATGACGAATTCTCTACACTCAAATGAAATGTCCTCATGTATACTTCGTGGGTTAGAGGTTTAGAGAAGAAATTTGGAATGGAGATTGAGTAGTTGTAGCAATTCTGAGTGAGATTCCAAAACTCAAAGTACAGTAAATCACGGTTTGAATTATTCACTGCTACTCCCTTTCTTCTTCTAAATCTCAGCATATCATCTACCATATATACGATATGTATGCTATAAGAAATATAAATATTTATTTTACATATCTTTGGCCCAAGTCGAAAAAGCCTCAACTACATTTTAACCCCAGACGACGAATCTGAATGTACAGAATATTTGTATACGCAGTTTGTGGCCAAAATTAGTTGAAGCTTATTTGACTTATGTCAACGTCTCAACGATATGTACTACATATAGTAGTACAGTTCTTTTTTTTTAAGTTTACATATTTCATATTCATACGACCGGGGTTTTCATTCATTCATTTCAACTTCCAAATGTGGTTTAAGTATATTTATGGTCAGTATTAAGTTTTCAAAAGTGTTTCAAGTCCCTATAGATTCCCGTCATATCATTTATGTGTTGTATGTATTCAAAGTAGGAATTCCCCAGAGTCCAGATTTCCCGATTTAATCTAATAAAAAGTAAAAGTATGTATGTTTACATGTGCTTTAAAATGCACGAGTTCGTTTGTATATGTACATACAAACTCAGACTCATAGGAGCTTACACTCAATCGTTTGAAAGCTACTTGTCTCTCTCTCTCTCTCTCTACGCATGTACATATCACGAATGTAGCTACACAATACCTACATACACACATTACACATACATACATATCTCTGTCAAGAACTCCAAAACAGCAGCCAAGCTGACTGGCTCTCACTCATGGTACAGCAATAGCATATGGGTTTATGCTATACATAGGATATTTGAGAGGAACGAGGAACATGAGGGAAAAACATCTAGCCGGCAAAATATAGAATGAATTCATGTGTTTCACTTGCTTGGCTCAACAGTCTTCACTGGGCATCCGGTAAAGAAGCACGTAAGAGCATTTCCTCTGCACATGTTGACCGTTTTTATTCTTCGACATCCGAAAAAAAGTTTTGAACATTTACTCAACAAAGGCCGTTGTGTAATTCTCCAGTGCTATACTACATACTACAACTATACTATACATACACTACACTACCATCATCCAGTCATTCTCTATTCTATTTTACCACAACTTGTTTCACCTCCTTGAGAAAATCAGAAGGAAAACAGCCCGGGAAGAGAATTTTAATTTGTCATTAATTGGTTGGTGACAGTCATTCGTTTGCCTTTTAATTGCATCATTTACTCCAGGAATGGAAGCCTGAAGGAAGTACGAAATCACAATCTGTGCTGAGTTGGTTTGAGTGAGCAAATACTACTATATACCTACTTGTGTAAAAGTGGATGTGGTTCCTCAATCTCCATTCAATTTGTTGACTTTACATTTAAATTCAAATAAAAGCTGCTGTATAGAAAGCGAGTGACTGTGAAGTCTTAGTATTATTGTTCGGGCTACTCTCTGTGTACAATTTTCAAGTGTTTCAAGTCTTAACAAAAGGAAAAATAAAAAAAAGAAAGACACACAGATATAAAGAAAGGAGCTATTTTGTAAAATTAATGGATCTAAGAGAATTCCGACTCAAATCTATATACTACAGTGTATACAGAACAATACTAGTACAAAAGTGGGGAAATAAATGAAAGAAGAAGAAAACTGTTACTATTTTGCAATATCTGGGTGTACTAACCCAAGTGTAAGGGAGACGGTAATTGAAAACTGAAACTGTTTTAAGAACCATTGCAAAAAGTTCTCGTTTGTTTTTCTCTCTCTCTCTCTCTCTCGCTCTTTCAACAATACATGGAGAGGAAAGAAAATCAAAAGACCTCTTAAACTCTTTACAAGAAGGAAACAATTGCAATAAGATTACAAGTTCTTCGTCCTCCTCTTGTTCTATATACGGACATACTTTATAAGAAAATAAAAGGTGAGCTGTGGTTCTGGCTCTTTCCGTTCCTGTTTTCACTTCTTCCACTCTTTTCGTCTCTCACAGTGTGTGCGTAAGTGTACATGTGTATGTACAATGTACATGTGAGGAGTGTGGCTATAAAGCAATTTATTTTGTAAAAGGGGTGATATCTGAAAAGTAAGAAGAACAAGAAGAAGAACAAGAAGAAGAAAAGAGGAAACTGAAAAAGAAATAACATTATACAAGCTCTGAGCAATTAAAAACTTACTACATCTATTACGTCATTGCATTGAGAGAGATTTAGTGACGGAAGTTGCTGAAGGATCACCGTTTCACCTTTTCCACAATTTCACATGTAGGTATATACTGTATATAGATTTCGGATCTCAATTCACTCATTCGATACAAGCTCACACACATACATACAAACTCTGTAAGATTTATATATATATACAGTTTATCCTAGATTGTGTTTGTTCGTGAACTCTCATTGTCAGTTTTCTTGTCATTTACTATATAGAAATACAGTGTGTGACAGAGAGAAAAGAGTAAACGAAACGGAGCGGACCCACTGAACTTTCAAAGAAGAAGAAGAAGAAATCGTCAAGTTGTGTGTGTAATATTATATGCCCCATCGAGACAGGCAATAACAATAGTTACACGGCCAGAGTCAACAAATGTTTTACACTTGAGCTCTTCTGTTTACTAATCGTTAAAAAAATACGTGTTTTTCTCTGTGTGTGTCTTCCTTACTCTCCGCTATATTGCTTCTGCTGTTGCTGCTCCGGCTGCTGTTCTTATATTCCTGCTTCTTCTTCTGCTACGTACGACATAGCCAAGCATAACACAACACACAATTCCATCGGCTCTCGTTTGAGTAGACAACGTTTGCTGTCTTCAAACTATCAACCTGGACAAAATTCTATTGCAAATAAAACGGTATAGATCCTACAGAAAAAACTAGCCGCTACAACTCTTCCACTACCACTACCACTCTGGTGTGTATGTGTGTTTGTGCAAGTGTACACGAGAGATACCCAATGAAATTGTCGTATCGTGTAACCAATTTGGATTCCTTTGACCATTGAAACAGTATACAATCTTTATTTATATCGTGTATGTATATACTCTATTCACACACGCACACTTCTTACAGTACAAAAATTTGTACTCTGTGAATAAGAATATATAGTTGAGACTCACCGGGATTGAAAGTGTGGGAAAAAGGACCAGACGTGCTTCAGGAGTCATGGACAGCTACGTAATAACAAGAATGCAAGTGTCCGTCTTCATCCTCCTCTTCGTGACATTGGCTGGTAAGTGCCCGGAACCAACAATCATTTTTATAGGGAAAACATAAGTCTGGCTAGTGTCTTTCTCTCTCTCTCTCTCTCTCTCTCTCTTCGGCTATCCTTTTGTATCGTTTTCGTACACTCCATGTAGCTTTACTCTACACAGGGTTGGAGTACATTATTTGAAATAAAAACATTATTTCAAATCAAATCGAGCTTGATGAACAAAACTCAATTTACTTTACATTTCCGACAACTTGACGCAGGCTGATTCCATTCTGTGCAATATCAATATGAGTGCATTCAATAATTGTTTTTATGCATGGACAGATGAGTCTTTTTGTTTCAAAACTTTAATCTTAGACTTCTTTGAACGCACACTTACAGCTTTTAAATTAACTATATGATTTCACTGTGTAATTATAATTCATATACCATATCCGGCGCGAGCACAAGAGCAATAAAGACAATTGCGTTCATTGTACGGATTTATCTTGTACGTGGAACTTTAACATTTTCACATGGTTACTATGTAGTTTCCTCGCTCTGGAAAATGTATCGTATTTTTGCACTCATCAAGTGTTTATGATATAAAAAAAATAACAGGTTAAATATTTTAGTTGTTAAATATTGCAGGGAAATTGTATCTAAAGGTAAAAGATATTGGTTTGTGGTGAATGTGTTGAGGAATAGTTATTTGTAAGATTTAAAAGCTGGGTGTTAAAGTATGAGGATACCTGAGACTGACGCTTTTGAGTTTAAAAGACTTGATAGTTTCTTCCTGTATTGTACTTTAAAAGTGAATGTTTTTCTCTTGGTCGTTTATTGAACAAAAACTACTTGGATACCTGAAAGCTTGAAAATCTTTAGACTTTGGACAGTATTGGAGAGAAAAGAGAGAGAGAAAGAGAGTACAAGGAAAACTGTATAAAAAAGGCGACGTGTCTATCACCACAACACAGACCCGACATTCAACATCCGCGAATCACCCAAACACAAAAGCCGGGGCATAAAGCGCACAACACACACAGACATTCCCACTCACGCACAACACAAGAGAGAAAACTTGTTCACTTGCACAAAGACGAGCAACTTCCAAGTTGTGATTGAAGACGAAGGATTTTTACAGCCAGCTTTAAAAGTTTATAGAAAGCCGAGAAAATTGAAGATTTCTTTTAGACAGAGAATGAGGCTGAGTGAAAGGAGAGCGAGAGAGAGAAGAAAAAAAAACGAGAGGCTCTCTCTGACTCTTTGCCTCCGTGTTTTACTATAGGGCGCCCCATCACAGATTTCCCACTCGGTTTTATTCAAGTTTTATGCAACAATTTGCGCCGCATTTAATGCTCATCCTCTTGTACACTTTTTTTTTATTCTGGCTTCTACCCTTTCGTCTCACTCTTCACTCTTCTTCTTCTTCTTCTTCTTTTTTACGACGCGGATATTTTCTTCCAGATTTCCAAAATTTGTTATCTCCTTCCCTCATGTTCACACTTTGTGTCTTGTGTCCACGTTTACTTTCCACTCCCTCCTTTCAAATACACACAAAAAACAAGTTGAGATTTTTAGTGAGAGTGAAGAAAAGAGAGAGAATAAAAACGCTGAGAGTTTTACCCGTCTAAGTCTTAAATTCTCTTTCTCTCTCTTTCTCTCTCACTCCCTCACTCAAAAACTATTTACTCTAAACGAATGCACACTAAAGAAAGTTTTGCTGGTAAAAAAAACTACTGATACAACTCTTATGCAAATATGTTTTATGAGTGCTTATGTGCATCTTCATTTTCCTAGTCGTTAGTAGCCGCTTCTAACAAATTTCCTTGAAAATTCTGTTGTACACACTTTGTTGAACGTACTTGAAACAAAAGAATAACAAAAACGTACAATGTTTACATTGGTCCTTACACACGTTTCAAAGTATCAAAACCAATTTAAGTTCATTCATTCCTCTGACGAAATTGTGTACCCTGTAAATTCGAGACGAAGCGGCCGTCAAAAAGGGTTTTTCTTTCTTTGCCGACAATGATTCTTCTGTATTTGTTTTATTTAGCTGAGAAAAGCATGGCACAACATGAAACTTTCCGACGACGGTATACCTACTGAATATTTGAGATTGTAAACGAGACAGAGTATGTATATATTTGTTTATTTGAAATATGACGTTAGGCGTTAGGTATTTTATTTTCTCTTCTGAATCTGGCTGGTAATGGTTATACGATATTATACATTATACACATTGCATTTTGTGGTCGTCCCGGGTTTTTGATAACCTTCCAGTTTTCTGTACTGCCTAACTTTGGTTGGTATGGACTATGACATATGACATGCTCGGATGACATACCCATGTGTTAGCGTGAATCGTATCAATAATTTTCATTTCAAACACAGGAATACTAGAAGGAAAATAATTTTAT
>JAIUND010001666.1:0-31814 GCA_034699125.1 Gisinianus flammeolus | reverse complement strand
CTCTTTCGAATAACCCCACCCAAAACTTTGTACATTTTTTCGTTCTCGTTGCACACCCGATTTTGCAAGTGGCTCAATCTTGCCCCCGTCTCCTCTATTTCATAGATTGTATAGAACAAACAACAATAAAAAATGATCAAGAAGACGATTTGTTGAATTATATTTGCCTTAGGAAATTTCAGCAATACAATCTGACGAAGAAAATAGAACAATTAAATCAAATTGAAATCGCAAATGTTGGAGTTTCAAATCCTACGAAGAAAAAATCAAGGACATCTGGAAACACAACAGGAAAATCTATGAATTTTCTTTCCTCGTCATAATCCGACGTTGCATTTTTATTCCTTTCCAATTTCTTAATTCGTCATTGCATTTATTTGTTTATGTAATTTGAGTATTTCAGTGCAGGGAGCCCTTGGAATTTTACAACAATCGGCTGCAGCAGTAATTAGAACAACAACAATTCAATTCTTGCAATCTCCTCGACGTCGTTTTTACGGTTCTATTTTAAAATCCTGTGGATTGCTAAAAAGCTAATTTTGTCTGTAGTTTCTCACGGGCTCAACACTTAGAAGTTGAATGTGAATTTAGGAAAAGAAATAAATGAACACGTAGTCATTGGTCATCTATTATTTTAATTTCACTTTCCCTCATTAAAGCCACCATAATAATTAATGGTAATAGTAATAATTTTAATACTAATGTTGATTGGTGTCGTTTAATGCAAAGTCCAAAGTTCAAAATGTCACAGGCATCGAGAAAAAGAAACGAAAGGCAGCGAAGAGCAAAGCAGCAACAACAACAGCAAATGAACCGAGGATTGAATTGTGGTGATGATGATTTCGATAGGATTATTCTCCGCGGGGGGATCTATGACTTGGCGCCCTACCGCCCACTCCTCCATCCCAAATCCAATTTCAGCCCCGCCGATATTTTCCAGCCCATCGTCGCTCTTGCCACCTCCAAAATCCTCCAGGAGAAAACACATATCTTCCAACAACAACAACAAAAACAATTATTGTCGGCGGATTCGGAGTTGATTTTGGAATTCGGGGACTTCCTCGCCCGGATGTTGCTTCACCATTGCCAATTCTCGCAGCGGAACGTTTATGGGCGATTGGATGAGGAGGCGTCGGGGAGGGCGGAGTCAGAAGGGTCGGTCTCTTCGGATTTTAGTGAATTGTATGGTTAAATCAAGTTAAATAAAATTGAACAATCAAGAATTACAAAAATATGGTTTATAAGAACTTCAAAAGGTCATTTTTAATACTGGGACTGCAAAAAGCAAAAAGCCAATGTCGTTAGTCGTTACCGTATAAGCTGTTATAGAACTCCTGGGGTTGTATTTCAAAATCTTATAGACCCCTGGGGTTGTATTTCAAAATCTTATAGAACCCCTGGGGATGTATAGGAGGGTGGGGTTCCATAACAGGGTGGGGTTGTATCGAAAAACGTTATGGAACCCCAGTGGGGAAACTTGAGAAATCCGTATGAATTATTATTATATTAATTCAACTTTTGAGAGTAATTTTATGAAACAAAGAATTCGTTTATTCGTTTATTCAAACATCGATAAAATTCCAAATACAAATTATTCTTCGCCATTTTTAAAATCAGCTGCGACATGAAAAAATTTTACTCTCCCAGCTTCTGATGTGAATCGTGCCTTGCAATATATCTCAACACCATAAAAAGTGCCAATTTCTCTGACCTACAAAACCAAACATAGCTAAATAGCAATGCTCTAAAACCCACAAAAATGTATTTCTAATTTAGTTTGGTCTCTAATGCGGCCATTCTGTCAGCGCACCTCTTTTGGTGTTTCTTTTCCAATTGCTTTTTGTCCACCACTGTATTATTCTCTTTTGTTATTCCGACGGGTGTTGGAAGATTTTCCTTGTTTTTCGTATTTATAATAACATTTACCTCGTTGTGTTAAATTAATACTGCCAAAATTATGAATAATATTTTCCTCTTTGCCCCTGTTGAGAAAAAGAAAAACATTAGGGTTCCGGGGTATCACGCACGATGTTGCTAGTAGTGGTTTTGCATTAGCTAACAAGCTAACTTTTTATTACGTACTCACTTAAGGGGTACAGTGGGTGTCATGAAAACGTTACATTTTGTTACAAGGGATAGAGGGGTCTAGCAAAGAATGTCACAAACGTTTTTGTAATAAGACCTCCTTGAAATATTCAAATATTCTTCGCCTGCACAAAACGAAGTGTCGTTTTAAAAACGATATTTCGTTTTGTTTTTTTTCTCGTGTCTTTCTCTTTCTCTCCTCACTCATTTTCTCAACCGTCTTTTGACGATGAAGAAGAAGTGTGCAGTGTTAATTGTCCTGCGAACCGACACAAAATAGATAAGTAATTTTAATTTTTTAAAATATTTTAATTCTTTTGGGTATTAATAGTATATATTGCAAAATTGTTTTATTTATTATATTTTAAAGTTTAATATTTTGTATGGGATCCCATACAAAATAAGTTTTAGTGTTCATGTTTGTTAAGTATATGTGCATGTATTTACAAACATTTCTGAAAAATCGTGTTGTGTATTTTTTTCAGAAATTAATCGACGTGTGCAGAAATTTGTTAGGGATATTTTGAGACGCCTCGGACAGTTAGAAATATGTCTTCGCCAGCATCGGGCCTTACCTGGCATTGTTGAAGCACCGGAGGCTCCAGCAATGGATATGGAAGTAAATGAGGATCCTCAACACTATAACGGTGTTGCAACAGCTCGGTATTGTCAAAAAACACTTAATTAATTTTTTAATAAAAGTATGGAAAGGTAGCCTGAAATATGCAATTTGTATTCATGTTTGCATCATTTGTGTATTTAGAATTTAATTTTACTTTTCAAGGCTGAATTAGAGACATTTCAAGGAAATGAAAATTCGGACACAAACGGGGAAGCGGTGGAAGAAAGAGAGAGTGGACATGGAGCTGAGGATCCTCAGCACTCGCATGATTCACAGCAAAATAGGTACATAGTTGTTTTTACCTGTACACTTTACACACATAATTTGTCTTATTGTAGAAGATGTATGTCATTAGTACATTTATGTTTAATTTTACTTTTTTAGAATAGAATTGGGGATCCCCACTGCCAATAGTGAAGATGTAAATGAAGGAGTGGCTGCTGATTCTGAAAGCCAAGTAGCAGACCCAGCTCCCTACGAAGTTCCCGATCCGGCTCCATATCCAGTTGCAGATCCAGTTCCAGTTCAAAATCTAGTTCCAGTTCCAGCTCAAGTACCTATTGTGTTCTGTTTCAACGGCCGGGCTCCACATGCAACACGATGGTGTACTCTGCCATTCCAACATAGGTTTGTCTAAATTCACTGCGACTTTGTAATTGATTACATCTTAATGGGGATCCCCATATTGATCACAACTAAACAATATAATTAATCTAATTGTCTGCATAATGATAATTTTAATTATTATTATATTTTTTGATTTAATTATAGACTAGTTTTATTAGACATGCAAAACGGGATCCCGGAGCCGGCTCGCCGGCCAGGAGCATCCTAAAGTTAATGCTCAGCATTAACTTTAGGATGCCGAGATTGTCGGAATGCTGGTGAACGTCCAAGGGCCCGGGATAAATTTTTGCCATCGCATTTTGGGTCGAGTAACGCCAATCTCTCAATTGGAATTTCAAGCACTAGTTGCTCTGGAAATATACGAAGCTGTGTGTTTCAAATGCACGAGTCCATCGCACAACCACACCTAATAAACCCCATGTCCAGATCATCATCCCAACTACGCCTCATTCAACAAATTTCGAAAATTAATGTATAATTTTGTTTTTCCAGTAGCGCAATAGAGGATCCTCTTTTACGCAATTAAGATTTTGAAAACTTCGAAACTTGTATGAACTGCTATGTAACCTTTTGTTTTAGTTATATATATGTAGTGTATATTATACACAAATACTGTACACCTATACAAATATCGACGTATGGATTTTTATAATTTAGTTTATACGGGAACCTTCTTAAATAAACTAAACAATAAAGTATATTGTTCCTCTGTATTAATATAAAAAATGAAAGTATTGAATATGTTTGTTTTTATTATTTTGACTATAGAGAATCCTCTAGCATAGATTTTCCTACCAATTTTTGGAAACGCTCATCCGTACTGGAATTAAAACACATTCATTTGTTTTTTAAGAACATTTCAATTTTTAAGGAACCTGTTTCGGGGGAATGGGCTTGTTATTTTTAACTTTTAACCGATTATAGGTTACATGTATTTAATATGGTAAAAGACAAAGTGCCAGCCAGTCTGTACACCAAACTAGAGGAATCATGGAGAAAAGTTCATGGTACGTGTAGTGTTATTTTGCAGTACCAAATAATAATACAATATCACAATTAAGTGAACAATTGAATACAATTACAGCAGTACAAAGTAATTTTGAAAACGGCATCCCGTTTTCAAAATTGCATAATGTATATTATAAAATGTTGTTATTAGAATAATATATTATAGTATAATACTGCTATCTTTAAATCAACAAATTGTAACATTTTAGGGACAAAAAATCAGAGCGATTTGAATAACTTTTGTGGTAAAAATGGACGAGGAAAGAATACAGAGATTGTGATAATTGCCAACAAAATTGAAGAACTGAAAATTATTGCTTTCAAAAATTCCAATAAACTACAATCCATGTTTATGAAACTGTCAAAGTCAAAATTATCTGCACCAATGAAAGAAACTGCTCTACATTTTAAAAACTTCAACTTGGATGCAATTTTCGTCGCCAAACACGCTCCGGGACACTCGGTGTATTACCAGGTAGAGCCCTGTATGGCTCCACTCTCACGAGATCTTGTAGGTGTCACCATCCCGCATGATTCTTTTCGAAATCACAATGTGAAAGCCACGGCACCAACTGCCGAAGAAAAAGAAAAAGAGAAAAGGTTGACTACCAAATAAAAGGAAGAACGCGAAAGAATTAAAGAGGAAAACAAAAAAACGAGCGGAACTGGAACGAAGAAATTTTAACAGAGCAGGAGAAAGTTTAGCTTACATATGGAATTGACAAATTATTGACAACTTCCCAATTGTGGCCAAGTACTTTCATCCACTCACAACACTACAACCCGGATCCGGTGAATATGGTTTCATTAATCAAGAATTGATAGGCAATCACGTTGTACAGTCACAATATATTCTTCAGATTGTAAAATGTGATGACAAAAAATGTTGCAGGGATCCCCGAACAAACTAGTGCAAAAGAAAATTCTTCCTCGTGGCTTCCTTCCAGCTCCAGTGCCTTTCATGAGAAGAAATTTGAGTATTCGTTCATGCAATCAAAATGAGGACGGCGGTCACTTTGGACGTCTAAGCACCCGCTTGGCTCTTCAATCCCTGGATCCAGGAAATGCTCAAAAACCTCTTCCATTTGATTGATATTGTCCAAGTGTGAAAAAGACAATACCATACAAAATGTTACTGCTGCTTCAGATACTTCCCATCAAAATCAAGAGACTCCCATGAAAAACGATGCAAAAAGACGACAAAATGGCTGGAACTGGACAAGATTCATTTTCCAGAACTGGGAATTCCCCAAGATGAAATGGAGGTGGATCTTCCAACAGAAATCACACCAGAGGAGTATTATCCTAATAATTTGCTATCGTTCCAGGAAATGCAGATTGGAAACCAAGAGGAATTAGGAGCATTTTACATATTTATATTTTGGCTAGTCTTTGAGGAAACCAGTGTGGATAAAGTGGAGGCTGAAATATTAGCTGAAAGTCAACGGTTTTAGTCATTTGGTTTTAATTTTTGTTTTGTAATAAAATATTTACATTGCTTTTTTTTGTTTTTGTTTATTTAAATATACATTTTGTATATAAATCCCACGGGATCCCTTGATTTATTTAAGTTGTATTTCAACACTATAAATATCCTCCATGTTCATTTGGCAATTAAGTGCCCATACAATGCATACATATACAGTGTACACATACAGTACACAGCATATACATATGCTTAAATGTAACATGTTACAAGGGGGATGGGTGGGTGTCAGGAAAATGTTACATTTTGTTACATGGGGAGGGTGGGTCCAAAAAAGTCAGTTTTTTAGTACGTAATAAAAAGTTAGCCTAATAAATGTTGACACAGTGATTGCAAAAATCCTTTACGCTTATTACATGTATGTACTGTCGGATTAAAAAAAGTAGAACCTTTCTCCCTCCTCTAAGCCCCGCCTTTCCGAGTATTCTACAATACACTATACTTCTATACAGAGTTAGGGATTCCTAATTGATAAGTTGGAACGAATTAATTAAGTTTTAATTGTAATTAATTGACTAAATTCAAATGAATGACACTTTACACACATGTTATATAACTATTTTTAATTGTGGAAAAAATGTCACAATAATATTGATTGTTGTGGTACTTGCACAGAATTAAAATAAAAAACTCATTTTCCGCAGAATTCGAGAAAAATCCCTGGAATAATTTGAAATGAGCTCACTACACTTCGTTCCTTGGCAATGACGAGGCAAAATGGTATTATGCTCTTGTATTGTTGTAATATTTTCCAGCAGCCAAGGAAGTGAAGTGCGCTCATTTCAAATTATTCCAGGGATTTTTCTCAAATTCTCTGTGGAAAATGAGTTTTTTATTTTAATTCTGTACAAGTACCACAACAATCAATATTATTGTGACATTTCTTCCATAACTAAAAATAGTTGAGAGACAATAAATTTTATTGTCACTGTCACTCAACAGAATGATTGCCTATAAGACACAGTATACCGTAATAACAACTGGTTTAACATAAAGTAATTTTTTGTGTTTAACATAACTTGTGTGTGATAATAATAATAAGTTAATATATACATTCAAAGTATAAATACACTGGATATAGTTAATGTTGTTGGTTAAATAAATGGTTTTGTAGTATTTGCACTGATCCCTTGACCACTGCTACATTTTTTCTAACATGTGTGTAAAGTGTCATCCATTTAAAGTTAGTCAATTAATTACAATTAAAACTTAATTAATTCGTTCCAACTTATCAATTAGGAATCCCTAACTCTGGAAAGAAGGATAGTGAATAGTAGAATGCTCGTAAAGGCGGGACTTAGAGGAGAGAGAAAGGCCCTACTTTTTTAATCCGACAGTACATATTCATTCTTCTCTCCATTCATTGTAACTCCGTGATAACAGCATACAAATAAAGTTCACAGGTAGCAAAAATTGCCTGGTTAAACTCCATATAAAAATGTTTTCAATTGAAAACTCGCAACAAATCAAAATTTGCTAAATTTCACGTAATTTCATAAGTATTCGTACACTCAGGAGTATCGAATTGACCCCACAAGGTCAATTTCGGATCAATCTGGAGGACTAAGCAAAAGTAGTTTACTTGTAAGGCTAGACGAAAAAGCATATAAATAAATATTAACAAAAACTCTCGAGTAATCGTTCTCGTGAGGTTTTTCTTCTTTTCCTCCCCCCGTTTTCTTTCTCTTTTCCTTTCTCGGGTTCAAGTCTGGAAAACTAAAGAGAAAGTTTGAGGTTTTTTCATGGGGACGTCATGAGCTGAAGGGCATAAATCCATAAAGCCATAATGGTTCAGAGCCGTTAGTGTCGAGAAAGTTAAGGACTTGAATTGACAAAGGTGGACGAGCTGAAAAAATAAAAGTGAAAGAAAGCCACGCGAACTCCACGAACAGTCTCATCCACTTCCTATACTTTCCCCAAAAATCCGGCATGTTTTATGTGTCCTCACGCTTTCCTCTCTGTGTCTCTACAGAAAAATCCGAATCCTCTTTCTCTCACTGTGTGTCCTCACACTCTAGCACTAAAATGGACAATTTATGATACTCAATCTGTAACATTACTCCCAGTGTTCATTCCAAACCTTCTCTCCTTTCCTTCCATTTCACCCTCCAACACCAAAGCTAAAAAACAAACCATGTGCACCCTATAGAAAAATACGACTTATTTACTATAACTTACCCAAATTTTACCCTTTGTTTTTTTCACTACCAGCATCAAGCCGCATAATGGTTTGATGCAAAAATAAAATCAATAAGACTGTGTTTAATGACAATTAAAAAATGTTTAAACACGAGGAAAGTTTCCCCTATATCAGCTTTTACAACTAAATTCACTGCCGTTGTCTCAACTGTAAAAAAGGGGGGAAGGGAGGCAGTTGGGAGTCAACACTGGAGACTGGACATGCACGCTCATGTCCAGTCCTGGTGTAAAAGTTGGACGGCATAAGTGCTAATATATAATGTCGCTTTCAATAGAATCCAAATTAAATTACTGGATTAGTGCGGCACACTTGAACTGGAACATTTGCTCAACTCCACGTCTACCAACGACGACGACGAGGATGAGAACAAGAACGAGAACGACGACACAACCCAAACGTCCAGCCCTCCGACTCTCTCACTCCGTTTTCCCTCTTTTTCCTTTTTATCCCTCTCCGTCTCTGGACTGACTCTCCACATTCTCACACAAAGTATTCATAAATCAAAAGAAAACTCTTTTCCCCCCTTCTTCTTCTTTCTCTCTCTCTCTCTCTCACTTTCTCGCCGACAAAACTAAAATACAATCTAAATTCTCTTCCATCTGTACTGCAGATCCCATATTCTTGTCTCTAAATTGTCTCTCGTCCAGATACAACAAAACAAAAGAAACCGGCACAATTTTGGGTAAACAAACCCTCGGTATTTTCTCTTTGTATAACTTATCGAATTTTCCGATTTTATTTCATGTTTATTTCTCTTTTTTTTTTAAGAAGAAAATGAATGGGAATCTTTTGCATGTTTTTTGAGAAGGAATTGAATTTGCAGGGGGGAAATGCTGGTTTTTAGGGTTTTCATGAGTAATACTAATAAGTAATAGAATTAGTACTGTGGAGGGGAATGTTTAGAGTTTTAGAGTGATTTTCATACGCATGTTGGGGATTAATGTACAGTTTACAATTTTACAGGCTTACACTGTGTAGATATGAGAAATACAAAATACAGGGAGTTTTTTTTTTGCGGTTGTGATGTTGGAGTTAAATGAATCGGGGTTTGGAGGCCAGGAGAGTGAGAACGCAAGTCTGATTCTTCCCCCCTTGAACTGTCGGATCCAATTATGGCTAGATTGTGTCATTGTGAAACCGCCTCGGAAGAAACCCATTGGAAATGAATTCGATTATAAACAATCCCTTCGCTCCCCGTCCTGCCCCACAAAATTTCTATCCGAATCATACAACACACCAAGGCGAATCCCAAAATATGTACCAGAAGCAAACTCACACACCATGTTGGGCAATATGTACAGAATATTTGTATGGTATACATAATAACAAAATAAACACGTGATCCTTTGTTTCCTTCTTTTGTGTGTGTCGCTTGGAATTTACACAGCTTTGATTCAAAATGACATTCATATAATGTAAAATTACCAGAGAGAATTTCATTGATGGAAATTCAAAGTCTTCTCTTGTTGCAGATGAATGAATATGATTTTATTACATATGTCAATTGAATGCAAATAGAACTCTTCCATTGAACAATTCATGAGGAATTTAAACTGTCATTTCAATTTTCCTCTGTAAATATATAATCTGTAAAAACCTGGAGCAATTTCGGAAATTGCTCCATCCATCAAATATCCATAATATAATACAGACATACAAACTCAAACGAAATTCAAAATTTAAGGGAAATTTTTTCTCCTTTATTTCCCTCCCGTCTGGAAGACTTCAGAATCAGACTTTAAATGGCAAATCTGGTTTTTCTTTTACCCCCGTTAAAAGTCAGCATTAGCAATATTATTTTGAAGGTACTTATTTAAGTATTTTTGAGTAAATTGGGTGAATCGAATCACACACATCCAGACGCGGAATGTCCTTTGTCTATAGGGGAAAAAACATGGAAATGAAACGAACCAAAAAAGGGAGGTCAACAAAGAACAAAGAAAAGGGAAACTGTTTGTGTTTGGGAAAGGATAAATCGATAATAATTAAAAGATCAAGAATGGAAATGAAGGAGCCAAGCCAAAAAGTACCAATAACAACTATAAAAAGGGAAAAGTTCGGGATCACTTGGATCGGCAGAGTTTCTTTTTTTTTTTTACTTCTCTATATCCATATTCCATCTACAATCTGTACAATCTTCATTCTATACATGCCATGTATACTTTTACTTATGTGTATGTGTATGGGCGACCACACACTATCCAGAAAGATATAGGGATGGGGGGAAAGTGATGATAAAAACATTCAGAACGAGTTGGATCCGCACTTGTCCTCTCTCATGATACACAACCAATTCAGAATGACACGTGAATTCAATTAGCCTCCTTGCTGTCCCAACAAATTCCTAACACTCTCTCAATTCCGTCACTCCTGCTCAATCTCCTTCCCTCCACCATTTCCATCCTAAATCCTATAACCATGCAGGCAAACAACCATCCCCACAGCCAAACATGCATGATCAAATATCTATATAATCCATCCAAATCCTTTTTTCCTTTTGAGCAAAATAACAAGACAAAAAAAGCACAGAATGCTAATTCTTTCTTACCACAAACTTTCTAGTTGAAAAAAAAAAGATTCTGAGGGAAATCGAAATGCTACGATATAATTCTATTTGTAATAAAACATTAAAAAATGTTGTTGTTTTTGGCTTTAATCCAATTAATTTCCAACCCCATACAAGAAGAGAATGAGCGGGTGTATAGTAAAATAATTTTGTGGGGAGATTTTCCGAAATTCGGGTTCTCCTCATCGGGGATGAAAGGGGCGTGGACTTGCCTGTTGTCACATCCAATTACCGAAGATGGTCATTTCCCAACCGCCTTGTTTTGTGAATGCCAAAGATGACCACTTTGTCGGATTTTGATTCTGCTTCCTTTCCCCCATTTTTAATCTGAAATTTTCAACAACTCAAACTGCATAGAAAATGTCGTGCACAAAGGAACTGAACTACTGATATGTATGTTTATCGTTAAAAATTCTACATAAATACAGATTTAATATCTCTGCATGAAGTCCACATGTACACAATACAATTAAAGAAATTTGCTAGTGCTTATTTGTAAATGTATCTGTATATGTTTGTGGGGAGGAATTTATAGTACGTAATAATAATAATTATTATTGGAGTCATCCGAGCATATTCCATAATGGAGAATCATCTCATCTCATCTCATTGTCATTGTCCACCATAAATTTCTATTTAACTTTTATCCTTGAAATATCCAATCCTCACATTTAATATCCCATAATTTCCTTTCATCTTCATTTTCATTTTAATTCGAGATCCTGATCCTCGCATGGCTCCACATGTTTTGATGTTTGTGTGAGGGAAACACAAACAAAGGACAAGGAGTCCCGGGATTCTGTAGCTTTAGAGCTCTCTGGAACTCGGGTTGATTTGGCCGAGTTTGGCAATTTCCCTTTGGCTTCCCACAAACTTTGTATTGCAAATTGTGTACGTAACAGAGAATTTTGGATATGTCCACATCTGACAATGAAATGAGAGCACAGTGGGAAATGGAAAGTAAATTATCCAATAATGTTTATGTACGGAGAGATATAAAGTATAAAGTCCTGGGTATTATTCGTTATTGTATTACTGTTCCAATGTAAAGTCGACAGCGGACAGGAGAAAATGAGGAAATATAATATACAGATATTTGAATTTTCCCAAGCATACAAAATCCTATTAGTCTTTAGTGTGCTCAACTTGCCCGTTGTTGTTTTAGACATTTGATTTTAATTTTCAATTCAAACACAAAGATATAGATACAAAAATCCCCCATGTGAATCAAGACGAGAGAGAGCGAGAGAGAGCGAGAGAGAGATTGTGTGTTTATGTGTGTGTGTGTGTGGACAGAGCAGTGAAGAGAGAAGTTAAATATCTGGATATGAATACGAATATTAATCGTAATGATATTAATGTGAGGATTTACGAGGGAGGGAATGAATGTGTGTTCCACAGGGAACCGCATAACTATTAAATCCAGCTTCACTCTTGGAATTTGGATTTGAGAGAAAGAGAGAGATAGAGAGGATTTAGGGAATTGTTCAGAGTCTCCCTCTCTCTCTGTTTCTCTTTCTCTCCCACTCAACAACGACTTAATTACATTAGGTGTAATAAACACCGAATTATACTACCCAAGACCCAGACCATGAGCAACCAAACGATTCTCAATTCAATTGAATGCTCTCTCTCTCTCTCTCTCTGTGTGTGTGTGTGTGTGTTTATACGAGTTAATTCTACATGCTACATCCAACATTTAATATCAGTTGGAGATCTTCACATGGGAAAGCAAGCAAGCAGACAAAGGACCAAAGCAATGGATGCTGCGATCATGGAATGTGGGGACCAAAAACTTGAGACTCAACACTAATGGCTTAATTGGAATGTCGAGCGGATCCTTTTATAGTTTCACTAATTAGTTTCCAACTATCAACTAACATTTTAATTGAGTTTTATGGAATGGCTTGTCCCCAATTTCTTCCCATTTCTCTTATCTCATCTTATGTTATGTTATGTTATGTATTTGTGATGAAGATGAGGAGAGAGCTCCACAAAGAATCTTTCCTCTAACCAAATCCCAATTTCTATACCATAAAAAACAGTACCTACATTCAATGTGAATCCCAGGATTCGACAGTTCAGTATGGATTGAAAACTTAAAAAAATGAAAATTAAAGTTTTGACGATTTTTCTTAGTCTTGTTGTAAAATATGGAAACTTGGGAATTTACGGTTGGCAGATGATGTCCTTGATAATCATTATTATTATAGTAAACGAAATAACGTTTACATTTTACATGTGTGAGAGGATGAAGCGATGGACGTTGTATATGTAGTATTTGATTGTCATAGGGGTTTTTCATTGTGGTTTGGGAGAAAAAAAAGTTGGGACAAAAAGGGATCTAATTAGTTGCAACTCTGTCTGGACGAATTGAGCAGGATTTCCGTTTGCGTTTGCTTTTGCTTCGGGTGACTCGGCCATAACAACTCCAACTTCCAACTTGGAACTTTCCGATTTGAGACCGACCGACCGAGCAAGTGCGAGTGCGAGTAGAACAATCAAATGGAAATGGAGACAAGAGAAGGTTTAATGTGAAGAGAAAGGAAAAGACGGCAAGCGAAAAGGAGAAAAAGAGAGAGGGAAGGAAACTGAAACTGAACGAGACAATAGACGATGGTAATGGTACATTTTTGGGAGCAAACGGCAAATGCCAATGCCAGAGCCAAAACTAAATAGGTAGAAAAACTTCAAGTTCCCCTCTCTTTCTCTCTCTCTCTTTCCATATCCATTTCCATTTCGATTTCACTTTCCTCGTCAAGTTCCCCTTGAGCTAATCAAAATTGAATTGTGAATGCTCGAATTATCTTATGCCCCGGGAATCGCAATAGAAATATCAAAGCCAACGCGGGTCTTCGGTCTCTGTCTTTACTCTTTACATGTCATTTGTATAACCTTGCTCCTCCATCGAATCACCAAAACCCATTGACATTTTTTGTTCTATTGTATCATTCAATATATGTAGTATGTATCTGTAGTTTCTATTCAAATCCCCATGCAAGGAAATAAATGCACAAGATTTCCCACTATGTGGATTGGGATATTTTTCTCTTGCTCTAGATTTATGTTACGCTAACATTTTTATTAACAGTCCTTAATTACATTAAATTTACATTACACACAGAGTCCAGAATTTTTTTTTTTTTTAACCATCTCCATTTTCTACTTGCTAATCGTAAAACTACAACTAAAACGAACCATCATCAAGTCGATCATCATGTATATCTGTATTTTTCAACATTTTACTATGGATTTGTAAGGATGCGGAAAAAAATCCGAAGAAACGAAAAACAAAAAACATAATGAAACTGTGTGACGCAATTTGTCATGTGGGATTTAATATTGAATGAGGCTGGGATATTATAGCTAAAGATGTTTTTCAAGGAGTCCCAAAGCCTCTGCGTGACGTCGGGCTTTCAATCGAAGATCCGCAATGGAGCTACTTTTGGATGTCATCCGTTCAAGAGCCGCTGAGGAATTACCCAAAGCGGAGACAGCAGCAGCGGAGCTGAGACAACTGGATGCGAGGGAGAGTGCAAGTGGGTATGGTGGCGGGTATAATAATAGTGGTGGAGCATTTGAGACCGGTGAACTACTCGAATGTGAATGGGAATGGGAGTGACCATGAGATGATGACAGAGCGGCGGCAGCGGCTGCATACTATATACAAACAAGCACACAAAATCCAAGAAATTCACAAATCCTCCCTTCAGACAACAATGGGAATGGAAAGATTCAGGAAACGGCATAAGCGTAAGTATAAACATACCTGTTGTGCGGCGGAGATGAAAGCCGTGTCCAACGGAGTGGGTAAAGATAAAGGTCGGAGATCATACGGGTTGAGCCTGAGGGAATTGGCTAGATTGGCAGCTGCCGCAGCATTTAAATTGTTCACACAGGATGCCATGCTGGATGGAGTCATGGACATGGACAGGGTCAAATTATTTGATGTCGGAACGGAAATTGTGGATGATGTGGTGGGGGAATTTCGTTGATTTTGATGTTGATGCTGTGTGGAGGATGGGAGGAGGAGATGAGAATGCGGATGAGGATGAGAATGAGGAGGAGACATTGGAGGAGATAGTGAGATCCGATTTGATGGATTACGAGGACTCGGAGTACTTGATCCCAATTGTTGAGAGTGGGAAAGAGAATGAAGATTATTATTATTATTATTATTATTATGATGATTGTTGCTGAGATTTGACTGTGTGGAGGAGGAGGAGTTGACACCACCAGTGGAGGAAGTGGGGACGACACAAGGCATCCCGGAGGATCCGACGCTCACATTGGGTGACGACATGGACATGAACGGGGTTACTCGGCAATGGGACTCAAGTGACGTCATCACGGAATTCCCACCGATGGACACCGGTAAAATCCCTTTTTGAAGTTGACTCTCTGTACAATTTAAAAATGTGAAGTCTAATATCAACTCTCAAATATGCTCTAAGGAAATCTCAGATGGGTTTTTTGTCATATTGGAAAAAAACCCACAAAATCTTTACAAGAAATTAAAGAGTATTTTTTAAAGAAAATCATCCGGGGTTTACCGTGTTTTCTGCATTTGGCTCTGAAAAACATATTTCCCATATGAAATACAATCCAAATATAAAAGTATTATTATTATTATTATTACTATGTGTTCAGCATTACAAATCACATTAATTAACTTCATTACGGAGGAAGGTAAAAAATTAATTGAGCCCACCTTCGATTTTGAAACCAGACCTGTAAAACGTATAAAACAAAATATTAGAGATTTTTGGACGAACTAAACAAGTTGACTAAATAATTCAAATAATTCCTCTACAGTTTACAGTTTAAATGTAGTGAAATTTGACACGGACTAAGGAGAAGGTTTTTTTGTGTTGAAATATTTTAATGTCAAGAAATATTTCCATATGATGGAAACAAATGTCATTTCAAATGATGAGAAATCCTCTCTTGATGGAGCACATGGACGATCTAATTCACATTTGATTATGTCTGGGTCGTTGGGGGAAGGTGGAGAATATTTGATTACAATGAAGATTAATCGCTTGGAGACTACAAATGAGACGGCTAAATGTTGGGGAATCATCCCCAGGAATTATTGTGGATTTGAGTTTAATACAGAATATATATTTATTCCTCACTCAAACAAATCTCTTTCTCTCTTTCCTTTACCATCTAAAATGAATCTGAACATCATCATAATTTATAAATCTCCCTCAGTGCTCAAGACTCAAGAATAATAATAAGAATTCCAATAAAAATATCTAATGTCATACTTGCTCAATCTTGTATATCATATATGATATACAAGAAAATCTTTCTCATGTATCTACAGTACAGGCATTTCAAGACAAAGCGAAAGGTGAAGTGAAAGTCCCAAAAGGTCAAGTCAAACTCAAGTTTTTTGGGTAATGGTTTGTGTGTGTGCAGAGCTCAGCTAAACTAAGCAAAAAAAAATAGTTTTGGCTCTCCCGGCTTTTCCACTATACGTTTTTTTTTCTGTGGATCGTTCGGAATTCGGACTTTGGTCGTCAGCAACATCCACCACAAAGAGAAAAAAATCAGAGGAAAAAGAAGAAGAAGAAGAAGAGAAAAAGTGAGCAATCAACCTAAGTTATGCAATCAATCTCTGTTAATGAGTCGTTTGAGTCTTTTGGATCCCGACCCGGTTGATTTAATTTACGACACACACACACAGATGTACGATAGAGAAATAAAGAAAACAGTGGGAAAGACGATCGAAAGAATTCCGAGGTACTAATCTAATGAAAGAAAAATGGGTCCGATTAAATAAGTTAGATGTTCCAAGAGAGTGAGAGTTTCGTGGTGTGGTGTTGTACTGTGCTGTGCTGTGGTGTGGTGTTAGTGTGGGGACTCCAACTCCCCGGGTATCAAGTTACCCGGTCATTTTTCACACTACTCTCCCCGCATGTACACACCAGCACTCCCTGTATATCCATATTATATTTTGTACGGTACACAGAGCCTTCTCGCTTTCCACATTCCATCGGCATTAAACGCCCTATTAACTCTCTTTCTCTCTCTAACGAAAAGAAATAAGGGAAAACTTGGTGATTCGATTGTGGTTTTTTCTTCTAATTGAATTCTTTGGCTTTGGAATATTTTGGGATATTTCTATAATATTGTCACTAAAGGCTTATTCTTTGTCGCTACACGGAAAACGGGGATCCACATGAGAATAAGAATGAGAGAGAGAGAGAGAGAGCGAGAGAGAGAGAGAAAGAAGAGAATATCTCATTAGAGGAAGGCGGGCAATAAATAAAAGAATAGCTGATCGCTTTTCGTTAGTTAATTGAGATAAAAGCTTCCTCCGTCATTGCTTTATTATTATTGTCCTCGTGTCTCTGCTCTCTCCCCATAAAAAAAAAATCCACATGGAGATAACGGCGAATCCACGAGATTTTCCCGACGACTCCTCCATCACGATTTTTTTCTTGTATATATAGAATCTTAATAGGGAATTTCTATAAATAATAAGCTAATTCCTAATAGCCCTCTCGATTACAATTAACAATTATAATTATGAGCAGCATTTCCATTATTTTACATGGACATGTCTCTCATTTCTCCCTCAATTATCCCCAAAATGCTCAAGCTAAATGAAAGAACTGAAAAGGAGGGCTTACTTGTACACGCGCTTCGGAAAGGCTCAAACGCTGACTGAGTTCTTCCCTCATAAAAGCGTCCTGTAAAATCATTCGCATGAAATTATCGTCATCATACCGTTGGATTTTGATTTTGATTTTGATGGGCATAATAATAAATATATGTAGTACGAATGAATGTGAGTATTTTTAGTACGGGATAGTGAGTTTCATCAAAGAGACGTTCGAGCTCATTTAATTGTTCCAGAGTGAAATTGGTCCGACTTCTCCGTTGTTTACTGGGTTTGTGACCTCCGCTCCCACTCCCTCCTGACCCCCCCGATTGTTGTTGTCCATGGTGATGATGATTGTGCGAGTGATGCGGATGATGATGAGAACCATTCGGATTCGAATTTGAATTTGAATTTGAATTCTGTCCAGATTTCCCATGCATATTGTTACTATTTCGATGATTGGATAACATGGTCAAGGATTCCCCCGTGGATAACAATTGAACAGACAAAGCATTGGATTTGATTGAGGAATCTCTCTCTTTCCCATCTCCTCCCACATGGTGATGATGATGATGCTCAGATTTACTGGTCAAACCGGATCCAAGTCCGAATTTCGAATTCGGATTGGGTGAATTCGAAAAAGATTCTGTGAGTGTTTTACTTTTGACTATTGGGGTGAGGATTGTTTTGCATTCCTCATCGAGTTGTTCATCCGGACTTTGAACATTCAGAAATTCTGTATTGGAATCCGAATTATTTGAATTTGAATTCGAATTATTTGAATTGTCATGATCCTCATTGTCGTGTTCATGAGGATTATTTGAGCTGGAGGATGAACCGACGGAATTGGAATTAGAATGGGAATTTCGTTCTGTTGTCGTTGTCATTGTCATTGTCGTTGTTTTGGACTTGGACTTGGAGTGGTTGACAGCAGAAGCAGAAGCAGAAGCAGCAGGAGGGGAGGTGGGGATGTGTTTTGATTGTGTATGTTTGTTGGAGTTGGGGTTGGGGTTGGGGGAGGAGAGGGCGGGATGAGATGAGATGAAATTGGGATTAATCTGTTGAGTGTCTGAGGACGTTGATGTTGATGTGGATGTGGCGGCTGTTGGGTGGTTGGCAGCATCCGAATTGTTAGTGTTGATGTTGGTGTTGGTGGTGGTGAGATGGAAATTGATTGAATTGCCGGGAGTTTCTGATGGTGGTGGTGACATGGGCGGGCCCGGAGAGCGTGAACAAGATGCATTAGTTTGATTCCCACTTTGACTTTTCGGCTGGTGGTTCACATTCGTATTTGGATTCGTATTTGCACTTGAATTCCCAACTTCCAGTGAAGTCGACTCTCCAGCAATGATGACACCCGATTTTCCTTTGGATTGCACTCCAAACTGTTGTAGTTGTAGTTGTCGTTGGAGCTGTGACGACGGTGAACTGTACGTTTTTGATGGATTTACCACCGGTCCGATTGAGGTTCCAGATTCATCCAGCTCTTCTTTCTCTTTCTCTCCATCTCCATTTCCATCTCCGTTGTTTGCCTTGTGTTTGAGTAGTCTACCTTTACTGCTACCACTACCACTGCCACTGCTTTCTTTAATACTCAATGGCAAAGGGCTGGAGACTCTTCTTTCTCTCTCCCACTTTTCCCTTTTGGCTCTGGACATGGAAATTATGGATCGACTTGATAGTGCTGGATTTGAATGCGTTTCCATCTCTTTCTCTCGTTCTCCATGTTGTTGTTGTTGTTGTTGTTGTTGTTGTTGTTGGAGGTGACTGGTGGTTGGAGGTGAGAGTGAGAATTCTCCGGCATTCCTGCTTAGTCCCACCGAGAAATAATTATGATGATGATGATGAACTTGTTGTTGTTGTTGTTGTAGTTGTTGCTGTTGAAAATCATTTGAAATGCTCATTTCCGACTCGGACGAGTCGGATTCCTCGGACTTGATTATTGCTGGGATCCGATTTGCTGGAGCTGGAAACCCAAAACAAAAAAAAACAAAAACAAAATGTATAGTTGTGTAATCGAGATTTGATTAAATAATTAAATAATTGTCCTAAACAAGTTTAAAGTTGAAAGTGTTCCGCATCCAGTTGAATTTGAAAAGGTAAATTTGAATTAAATCGTTCCGACTACGATTAGGAAACTAAATTGTTTCCGTACATTGTAATAAAATGTATGGGGAAATAAAGTGATAAATTGAGAATTATAGTGACCATATGTAAATATGTACGGACGGAAAACTAAAACAACACGCTCAAGGATTATAGCTGTTGAAATATACGGATGGGAAAATCTATATATATATATAAAATAATATTTATGCTGCTTTGTGTCTAACGTACAGTAAGTGTGGAGGGGAGTAAGTAGTAGTAAAATAAAGGGGGAATTTACTAATGTAATTGAGTTGGAAACATTGAAAAGTGCTTAAAGCTGTTTGTTCCTTGTTAAGTGTATCAAGTTGTAATAAAAAGGGGTTCGCTTCACTATGGTTCTATTAGAAAATGTTATTATCATATCATATGATTTTATATTGTGTCCTCTCCGTACATGCACATTTCACATAGGGGAAAAAGGGAACTGGGATAAAGGAATAAGATAGGGAACAGACTCTGTCTCTCTCTCTCACTCTCTCTCCCTTTCTCTCTTTTATATATATACACATGGAATGTAATCAAATTAAGGATAGAATTGAGTATTGAGGGATTTGGAGGTGCTCTGGGCCTGATTAGGACGTGTGAGCGAGTAAATCAGAGCAAGAACTCTGAACGACAAGCACCATTTAATTCCATTATACGGATGAAATCCAGCTTAGCACATATTAAACAACACTGTTCAATTTACCAAATTGAACTAAATCTGACTATTCAAACAACATCCCAAGGGACACTCCGACACTCCAACACTCCAACACACACACGAATAACGCCAACAAGAAGAACACAGAGATGGAAAGAGAGAGAAAAAACGACGCGTACATGGCGAGCGAGACTCCGACTCCGACGACCTTACATTTACACTTACACACATCAACATCTCTCTGTACTTCCTATTGATATTTCCATTCTCATCTCAACACCCCATTTCCTTTTACCAATACCAAACCAAACTATTGTATGAACCAAAGGGAACAGAAACAGAAACAGAACATGTACATACATATCGGCATACTCTATCTATTAACCTCGCACTTGACATTATACGGGGACGTGTAATGTGGATGTGGACTCTGGATTGTGGATGTAGACATCACATCAAACTATATCAGAGCAAAATACCCTCAGCAATACAATCAATCTCCTACTTTATTTTTTTTTATTTTTTTGTTTTCTTCCTCCACAGATTTCTTATCATGTCATTGTATTTTCATTTTCATCTGCTTTTGCTTTTGCTTTCAGCCATTTCCATATCCGATTTCAATTTTTTTTCACGTCGTTTAGCCTTGCCATATACGATATGTTCGTACAGTCAACAGTGGAAACGAGTGCTTTTCTCTTTTTTAAATGGTCACTTGACTACAGACTACAGAGACAGGCAAAGGGTTTCAAACGACTTTCCCCTCGTTTTGCTCGTGTTTGATTTCTAGTTGGATTTTTTTTTTCAGTCTTCCATGATTGTGTCTTGTTTTGTAGTGATTCGGTGTGTGGATTTTAGGTTCGGTTTGTATGTACATCATAGAGAAACGCGAGGAAAAAAGAGGAGGAGGAGGAGGAAAAGGAGAGGAGAATAATAAAGTCATGACTTGAGTTGACTTAGCAGAGAAATTTGTATGTGTTGGAGAAAGAAGCCCCAGAAGAAATCAACAGAAGATTATTTAATTGAATCATTTTTCATCTCCTCTCTCTCTCTCTCTCTTTCTCTCCTCCCTTTCCTTTTGTTCACACAACCATAGCCATGTGTGTGTGTGTGTATGTCTGTATATGTGTGAATATAGCGAGATGAAACTTTCACCGTTACTTTCCTCTTCCCTTTTCCTCAGCAGCCGCTCCTCCGAATAGAAAATTGTGAGACAATGGGGAGAAAAAAGGAAAAATAATAGAGAGAGAGAGAGAGAGAGAGAGAGAGAACTCTCATGTCGGATCTTTGTAAGGATCCTCATAAGATAAAGCCAGAACCCAGTGATTTAATGTGTACCGGTCCTAGATTTACATTCACCATTTACATTTCACATCAACATGGACGAAGAAGAAACAAAAAATGAAATGAGAAAAAAAATGCATGGCATAAACAAAGTCAGAGTGTGAAGAGTGCGAAGGTACTCGAGACAGAGCGAGCATAGGAGCAGAGAGGTATGGAAATGTAGATGAAAATGAAGAATTTCATAATAATTTCATGTATAGAAATGAGAATGCGAGTCGAGTGTCGTGTGTCGAGTGTACAGGAATTTGATAATATCCTCCCGCATATTTGCAATTTTCTTCATGTGTTTTGTGTTTTGTATTGTATTGTATTGTGTGTTTTGTCGTATTATCTAATGGTGGTATTGCCCAATGATATTCATCGTGTGCGTTTTTTTTTTGTTGTTGTTGGATTTTGGTGTCTCAAATAAATTTCTATTAGTTCACTTCTCCCCACCTTCTCACCGCCTGTCTCATTTCCCTCTCTCCAGCTACACGTTCCCTTCCCTTTATTACATCACTCCTTGTTGTTTAGCTCCTTCTTTCGTTTTTTATTTTTTATTCAGACACATTACACATGAAACCGTATGAGTTTGTATACTCACTTGGTGAAATCCTCCAGAAAACAAAAATTTCATCGTATTAATCAATCAAATTATTACACATGGAATTTAATTAGGGAGCCATAAAAAATGGTGCAACTATCAATTATGAGGGCACAAAGTGTCTTTTAACCATATAAAATCCCCCATTTCATTTCATCAGTAATTCCAGTCTTTCCCTTAACCGTGTATATATTTTTTTTCGTTTGAAAAATCATCAATCAAACTCAAACTGTACTAGAAAAAACAACCTACTGCGTATACTGTTTCCATTGGAATTAGAATTTTTACCCCCCCCCCCCCCCCAAAAGGAATAAGGATTTGAAAAATTGACTGTGTGTGTGGACTTTGAATTTATTTCCACAGTTGTAAAAGTAAAAGTTGACAGAGTGAGAACGAGCAGAGAAGGAGAGTGAGAGAGAGAGAGAGCGAGAAAATGAGAAGGGAAATAAATGTGACGACTTTCTAATGTAATTAAAAAACAAGTAATTTAGCTGGAAGGACTTTGAGTTTGAGTTGAGTTTTTGAGTGAAGAGAGCAGCGTGTACAGCTTAATTTTTAGTTGGTCCATTAATGAATTAATCAAGAGAGTTTCCTTACAGTACAACATACAAATTTCAAATTACGCATATCTCTCTCTCTCCTCTCTCTCTCTCTCTTAACATGTCTTTTATATGGAACTTTATATTACATTATTATGATACTCCACCTCAGATTTTTCAGAGTTTTCAGGTTCCTCATGGAAAATATGTGTATATGTACGTAGTACTTGTGTATTGTGTATTGAAATGGAGAGGGTGGAGTTCCCCGAAATGTCTACCTGAAACTCCACCCCACCGATTAACCATAGACCTACTCCTGCCTCACCTTTTTCCCAGTATAATCTCTCCAACCAAGTACCACGCACACACATATATGTATACATACAGAGTAATATGTAGAAGTAAGTACAAACGAGAGAAAGAGAGAAAGAGGAACAGCAATATCAAAAGCTAACTGAATAGTACAATGAAATGGCCAACCAGGGACTCTCCACAGATCATTTACACACTATTTTATTATAATGCTCCTCTATATCCTGTGTATCGCATGTATCGCATGTACAATTGGAATGTGAATGTGCACATAAAGGCAGCCTTTTTTCATCCCTTTCATTTCATCTCCTCGTAGCTTCAGCTTCTACATATATACTCCCTCATCCAAATTAAATTACACATGTTAAATCCTCACATTACACTAATCAAATTACGCACAGAATTACATCGTATATTACAAATGCAGAGCGGACTATCTATATTTTTTCCAATGTTTGCAAATATTGGAATTGGAATTGGAATTAAAATCGAAATCAAAATTGTATGTATATCAATAAAAAAAGATACTACTTTCTCCAGATTTGATGGGAATTGGAAATTGTTTAAAATGTTTGCCATCCGCCAGCAGTCCAAACAGATTCGGGGGAAGGAAAAGTAAGGAGAAACTTTTGAGATTGGGTATAACTATTTAGTATGTAGGTATGTGCGGAGGAGGAGTTTTTTTAGTCAATTAGTTTATTACTGGGGAGAAAAGTTTCCTTCTCCTTCCCGGAGAAAACACCTTATTAATTTACTTAATTACTCTCCAGCGCTCTCCTTGCAATCACAATCTACAATCTACACTTCTACAGTCTACAAACTCTGACTGCCTACAGCTTCCTCCCTACTCTCTCTCTCTCTCTCTCTCCCGCTCTCTCTCTCCCGCTCTGTCTCTATCTGTTGACTGTCGCTGTCAGCTAAGCTTAAATTTTATAATTAGTATAATTACACTCGTACATAATTAAACATGATTAAAAATGTTGTTGTGAAATTTTTAAAATGCACAACATATTTTAGTTTGTTTGTTGTCTACGTATACTTTTAGTCGTCGTATCAAAATATAATGCTCAATTGGTAAGGGGAAATGTAAAGAAGTTATGATTTACCTTTGTCGGTAGAGATTTTCCTGGGCGGTTCATCTTCATCATTGTTATTATTATTATGAATGTTATTATTATTATTATGGATGAATTGATGATAGAGTTTAGTCAACTTCTGTTTGGATTTTGATCTTGATTGGGATTTGCTATTAGAGTTTGAGTTAGTGATGGAATTGGAATTTGAATTGGGCGTCTGAGTTTGACAGTGAGAACGGAGTTTAAATTGTAAAGGGATTGCTTGTTGTAGTTGTTGATCTTGAGGGATTGAATTGGAATTACTGTCAATACTGGATGTTGGTGAGGGTGGTTCGGATTTCGGAACATTTTTCGTCATCAAAATTGAGACTTCCTTGTCCACAAATGAATTGGTTACGAATTCTGTTAGTTTATCCATTTTGGGGAGGGGGGTGTATTTTATCCTCGTAATTAGTTACAGTTGATATTTGAAATCCCTTCTATTTCTTTCATCTGTACAGACACATAAGGAAATTTTAGCATGGAATTATCAAGAAAATTAAAAATACTACAGTATTTTAACTGTCAGAATTGGCAGAATCGCACACACTTTAGTTGCTACTCAGACTTCAGACTTTGTTCAATATAATTTTATTGTCAGTATGTAAAGTTAGGCATTGAAAAGGGATTCTCTCCGTGATTCAATTTAAATCCTGCTGATTAAAATCAGAACTCACACAATTATTTGAGTCTTGAAAGATTTCCCAATTTTCAAATAAACGGGGGTAATCATTTGTAGAATGAAACGTCGTCACAATTAAATAAAAAAAAATTCCTTTTCCATGTATATTTAACGTAACTGCACAGTTCTCTTCACACACATTCGGTTTTAAAAAGTAAACAGACTTTTAAACTTGAATCAAAAAAAGGTACAAGATGATTTTTGTTGTACATGTATATATATATATATACAGTTGAGTGTGGAGCCGGGTGTTTGGAAGCAGGGATATAAAAAGAGAACTGGAGAGGTTGGCGAGATGTTCTGAGGTGAGATTGCGGATGGAAAATGAAATTCAGATCCACAGTTCCAGTTCCAGATCGGGAATCGAGTTTGAATCTGGAGAAAAGGTTGCATGGGTTGCTGCATCCAGTGCATGCTGCTGGTGTGTGGTCTGGTCTGGTCTGGTGTTGTGTGTGCGTATTCATATCCATATAGGAGCTTCTTGCGGATGTGAGAAAAAGGGCACGATAAAAGCCTGGACTGGATATTTAGCAGATAAAGAGGGTTGGCATTGGCATCTTCCCCGTTCCCACAATTCCAACTCATTTTTTGTCACTTATCAACTTTTGTCCCAGACCAAATTTCCTACTCATTCCTATATACACGGACTGGTCTGTACATTACATTACATCACAGGAAAACACTGGATTTTTCCTCCACTTCTTTACATCCTCCCGGTTGAATTACACTCAGTACATACATATTTTCTATTCACTGCTGAAAATCTTCCGACAAAAAGAAATGTCACAACATCAGTATTGCATTTCGAACAGCTTCGTAGCAACTGGCTACAGCCATTGTAATTGTACCTTGAAGGTGGGACACATTCGCAATTGCTATGATATGATGATAGGTAATACTATTTGCTTCGCATCTACACGAGAAATATAAGCATTTCCATTTGGATGGGAGAGAGAAGCGCTTTTGTAATTAATTAAAAACATTAGAGCACCCAACCGACAACTATATACAGACTATCCAGCCATGTTAATACATAATAACCCACAATCACAATCGTCTAAATCTAAACAGATATGCTACAAACCATTCGAAAATCTCTCTCTCTCTCTCTCTCCGATTCATATGATTCCCTTGTGGATTCGCACAAAATTTCATTAGTTCCATTATTGTTTCTTTCAATTCTCAGATACGAATCGGATCCCTCCGAAAATCCGAATCTCTGTTATCAAAATTTGACCTAATTTTATCTGACGTTTCCAATCTGCACAACGATCCACGTTAAATGACGCTCCACATTCTCTTTGTACCATGCAATCATTTTCTGTGTACTCATTAGGAAATTGTAATTGGGATATCACTTGAAATCATTTACACACACTTTGATTTGTATTTATGTAAGGTATATCTGTTTTTCATTATTATAACAATAAAAAATGAGCCTTTTTGAAGAACCTTGTTCCTTGTTCCCTTGTGCATCTAATTAATTAAGTTAATTGTTCGATGGAGAGAGAGAGAGAGAGAGGACTGTAAGGTTGGATGATGAAAGTATTTATAACGATTAAGTTGATTAAAGTATTTGCATTTGTATTTGGAGAGACTGGACGAGTGTATTATCTGGTATTAAGATTAGCTAATGGAATCATATGATATTATTATTGATTGATTCATTTGATGAGGCTCCTTGCTAATTGGGTACGGTATAAAATGAGTAAATTCCATCTGTGTGTATACTGTAAACTGACAGTGGAGAATGAGGAAATGAAAGAACTAAATCAAGTATTATACGGAGAGGATTACTCATGGGCTACTCGAAAGACTGAGATGGAAAGGATTAAATGTATTTAAACTAATCGAGTACAGTCGGCTAAGGAGAGGAAGATCCACAATATCAATTTGTTTTTGTATACCTATAGTATATTGGAGTACGAACAGTTTTTTTGGACGGGAAATGAGGCTTGATGGGACATGAATCAGAAGATATGGATGGTTAGCAAGTTAGTGGAAGAGGGGTGAGTTCCTCCGGGTACAATTCTACAAATCCTATTAGTTTCTTCAAACACTACCATCAAATTCCCGTTTCCCTAACCATTGGAATAGCAGCAGCTTTCCTCTCGTTCCTGGTCAGTTTCTTCGTTCAGACTCAGACTCAGACTCAGACCGAACGGTACAGAGAGAGAGAAAGAGAGAGAAATGTTCATTTCATATAATATAAGAGGAGTTCTGCTCCGTTGTGGATTTTTGAAATAAAAAAAGTGGGTTGTTCATGTACAGAGTACTCACTATTTGATGTATTTCATGTGTTTAAGTGGAGCACTTGTGTCCACGTGTGTGTGTGTGTGTGTGTGTCCGTGTGTTCGTGTTGGGGTATGATATAAAATATAATATAAATTTTCGTTTTCCCACTTGACTCCCAAGATATGGTCACTTATTACCATTAGGTGAGTGTCATGTCATATTAGTGTGGAGATCAAGTCCAGTCCCTCTCTGTACCCTCATTTTTTTTATCCATATATACATACACACAAACACCATTCCCTTTACCCTTTCTCCAACGGTTGGAATGATGGTCCGAGTTTTTCGGTTTTTCGGTTTTTCGGGGGGCTTGGGGATTTTCGGACAAGTTTTTCTTATATGCTTCACTTTACCCTTCTACAGATATTCCGAGAAGTTTTTTTTTATCTGTAGTTCATATTCACAAGTATAGAAAATACAAGATACTGAGTGCTGGAGAAAAAAGGTGAGGAACCGAAGGAAGCGGTGAAAGTGACGTTTTGAATGGGTTCCACTTATTTCAAGTCTGTTTAAAGGTCGTTGGAATTTAGAATTTGGAATGTGGTGGTGCTGGCTAAGGTTAGAGAGAGAGAGAGAGAGAGAGAAGGGGGAAAATAGAGTCCATATAGTGAGATACGTGACTGGATTTTAAATGTTCATCGCTTTATTTTAATCTAGTTAGACTACACACATGCTGATTATTGAATATCCCCAATTTTCCGCTCCACCCAACTTCAACTTCACTCTCTGTACATTTCTCTATATACTTCTCCATTGCTTTTTTTTTCTTCAAATTTTTCAAGAGTTAAAACTTCAAAATTCACATTCAACAGACAGAAACATTGCTAATGATTGTCCATCACTTTGTTGGATTCTATCTTTAGTTTTCAGTTTCAACTCTTGGTTGGATTCACTTGTGGATTTCCACATTTCCTGTACGAAAAAAGCTTACAAAAAATTGCAAACAATAATAGCTGATATTTAACAAAGAAAAAAGTGGAGACAAAAAAAATAGACAAGAGTCAAAATGAAATTATTCAAATCCAATTAGTTAATTAACTAATCTACAGACAGGCAGGCAGACAGACAGCGTATTGACTCAAAATATACAATCCATACAGAAGAAGAATAAAGTTAACTTTAGTTTATTATGTTGAAAGTGTAGAATGGAGGCAACAGTTAAATTAAGGAAAATTCCAATTAATTAATTAATCGAATTAGAATTTACAATGGTGAGTGTGTTCTGGTTCTCTCAACTGTAAAAAGAACTCTTCAGCTCCAACTCAAAGTCTAAACTTAAATCTAAAACCTAAAACTCAACTCGCCTACACAGACGACAGACTACCGAAAACTCGGTAATTGCATGGTACACTTGACCAAGTATAGATAAAACATGTAAAATCCCAAGAATTTTATCATTACTAAATGCTCTGCGGTGATTTTCTTATATCTGTATATATATTTGCAGAAAAATTGAATACAAAACGGCTGCTCCTGCCTGTTTTTTTTTTTTGTTAAACTTGAAAACACGAAAACATGAGAGAAATATCTCGACACCATACCAAAGTATACAGTTTTGGTATGGTGCTTTATTCCCCATGGAATTGGGAATAATGTCTAAAGACCGGAAAAGGAGTAAAGAAGTTGAATCAACAATCCTATATCTGTCTGTGTGTATACTCATTGAACAACTGAGAACTATCGCCTATGCAGATAAAAGAACTACACACACTATCTATATATATATACGTGTATATATACCTATGGTAATTGAATCAGAGGCGAATGAAAATCAAATAGTTTCAAAATCCTCATGGAAAATTCACATCACCGTACACAATGTGATTACCAATTATCAATTATCAGAATTTGAATTACACAGACGAAAAGTGAAAATTCCTTTCTCTCTATCCCTCTCTCTCTCTCTCTCTTTCTCTCTTTCTCTCTCTCTCTTTCCCTGCACCTAACTGCTACTACGACTACAAAAAAATTCCACGAACAAATTTTTTATGTCAACAGTCAAACAGTCAAACAGTCAAACATCGCACCGATTCCAAACTCTTCCCTTCTCTTTCCTCGAATCCTTTTCTCTGTCTCCACTTTCTATTTTCCATCCTCCTTTTTCCATTTTGACGATCCATTCCGATATCTCCACTACAAAATAAAATCATGGACATTTTTTCAAACACACAACATTTCAAAGTTTAATAAAAAAAAATGGAGGAACATTAAAGGAAATTCAATAAAAATTCACGACACACGCAGACACACACACACACTGTGAGAATATAAAGGCTACTATATTGGGGAGTATTAAGAAACGATAAATCAAGGCGAAGAATGAAAAGAAAGTATACAAACTACAAAGAATGGAATTTTTTTATATCATTGGCCATATTTTACGGTGACGACTGTTCGTTCACTGTGTAATACTTATGAAGAGGTTGAGTTTTTTTATTTTTATTTTATTTAGTAAAAAAAAATGTTTATATATCGTACAGATCTGTATATGTATGTGTACATATAGTCTGTGTCGTGCGTTGTGTTTGCTATGGTTTGGTTTTGTGTTTGCGGTTATATTTTTTATGACCTCAATAAATCAAGAGAATAATGTTATTACAGTGGAGAATCTTGCATAGGAAATTGTTTGTATAGTGTTTTGGTAGAATGTATAAAAGAGGAAATCCGAGAGAGAAAGGGAAAAAAATATAACCAACCCAGAAGTCATTCAAAGAGTTTTTGAATTCAAATGTACTAAATGCAAATGGGACTAAACTGTATTATTTACGCGTTCGAGTCTATGAAATACCATGTACAAAAAGATTTCCGTGTGTACATAGTTTTTGTTTAATATGCTGCAGAGGAAGAAGAAGAAGAAGAAGAAGAAGAAGAAGAAGAAGAATTTTCATTATAGTCTTATGGTTAGTCAGATTTAGGTTGAGCATTGAATTTCCTTGCGTGTGTTTGTAGTTTGTACCCCCGTTTTCATCTTTTGTCTCCCCCCATTCTACATCTGTACACATATTTCCATCTTTGTCTCTCTCCGTTTGACTCTAATGTTAATGTTATGGGGAAAGTTTGCAGTTTCTCGACTGCCTGAGTTGAGTTGAGTTGCTGTACGTGCATCAGGGAAAGAGAGAGAGGGAGAGAGAGAAATAGAATATTCCTATACATAGTTTGGTCTTTTGTACACTTTCTTTATAGATGTTGGAATGTTGGATTCAGATTCGGTTTCAGAAACGGATTCGAAATTCGAATGAAGATGCAAAAGATATAAGACGGAAGAGATGCTGATGCTGCTACTGTGGATGGGTTGAGCTTAAAGTGATGGGTTGACTGTGGAGTTTTATAATATGATAACAGTTATGGGACTCCGTCCCACAATTTTGTGGTTACAATATTACATTGTTTTACAAACTAAATACACACACACAAGTTTCCCGTTGACAAATCCTATTTCTATTTATATTGTATGTCTTTCCAGTGTTGCATTTCTGGAGACAAAGAAAACACGAACAAATTTGTAGCGTTTGAATCCCAAAAATCTCATATCTCAGCATCTTTTTAAAATGAAGGAAGAAAATCGTTAGTCTAAACTCTAAACTACAGAATGCATGGAAAATGAGGATTTGCCATTTAAAATCCAGCTACTTTCTCCAAAACTTTGTCACTGTTAATTGTTAAGTTTCATAAGGGGTTTGAGTATGTTTGTTGTTTAATTGATGACTCATTGTCAAAGAGGCAATAAAATGGTAAAAAAAAATGCTGTCCACCGTGAATTCCAATGACTTTTTGATCAATTCTAACACATTTCGAGCCATTTTGAGCTTTGACGGGAAATCCTGCAACATTGTTTTTTTATTCCTATTTTGAGATTTCCTTCCTCCATCCATATACATATTATACATACTCAAAGTTACCTTTTAAGATTCGTCTTGAGTTTATTCAATGTACAGACAAAGATAGAGATATGTGAGACCCACCGGGAGAAAAATAGCCAGATGAGCAAAACCACTTTTTTGCATATTTATGGACAACAGAACATGGAGAATATTTTAGGACAAGTTTAAACTTTATTTACTGATAAAAAGTATTTTAAAATCGTCATTACACTTCTTCAAAAATTCTAAATTAAAGTAAACCGATGATTTGTGTTTTGCTCTTAAATTTGAAATCATCGAGAAGCTAATTTACGCGCCAAACAGCCGAGAATATTTATAGCGCTATAACGCTAAAACTAGGTATGCTCATCTGGCTATTTTTCTCCCGGAGGGTCTCATATAGTAGATAGAGAGAGAGAGCGAGAGAGATGAAGATAATTGAATGGAAGAATTTGCCATATATACACATTTCATTGTCGGGAGTACACATGCGGAAAATCACATTAGCCTATTACATTAGTTTGTCCATTTGTATTTGTATGTACTTGCACGGTGGAAAGATACTTTTGGCCATTTAAAGCATGAAGAATAATAATAGAGAAAACCTACTACTCAAGTGAATTATCATACTGTAGATTGTATGCACACACACACACACACGCACACATTGACAAAGCCAATGTAAACGGCGTTAATATTGAGCAAGGAGAAAGAGAGAAAGAGAGTCGGAGGAAATTCAAATTGCTCAATGGACTATGAAATCTTATTGAATTATCTTTGTCGGTCTAATCACTTTAACTTTCTGGATTCAGATTTGAATTTGGAGTCGACAGAGAATGAGAGAGAGAGAGAGATTCTCTCTTTTTCTCTTCGTCTCTCCCCTCAAATCTCTTGCACGCATCCTCCATACTCAAATTCCTTTCCATGTATACTGTACAAAATGTCCCCACTATTTGGTATTTCCAGCCACAAAAACGTGTGCATACTCTCGCTACGTTTTCAACAGATTTCCCCATTTCGGCCGAGAAAACGCTGAACGCAGTGTGCCGTCCTTGCAAAAGTGGCGGCAAAAATCATTCAAACCCAAAA
>JAIUND010001665.1:0-31819 GCA_034699125.1 Gisinianus flammeolus | reverse complement strand
TACCACTGGAGCGAGTTTGAAAAAAATCGGAGATTATCAATTTGACCCCGGCTGTCCTTATTTGAGATTGGCGATATGCAATATGCTCCCAACATAAATAATATACATGGAACTTTTTTTTTATTATGGTTTTTTTAGATCTCACCAGATTTTACGATTGAAGGAGCCAGATTGAAAACGCAAATGAAGAAAGTACAAGTTGGGAAAACGCGTCGGTGCTGGTGTCGTCTCTGTGGTATTGTATTCTTCCTGGTCGCCTTTTTAGGAATTTTAGTCGCACTGAGTATGATTTACACTCGGGGGCAGAGGTATTTTGGATCTGTTTGACCAGACAGAGAAGCATATGCTTTCATTTTATCCTTACAGTCCTCTTTCTCACCCCTCTCTTAGGTCATTTATATATTAGGTAAATTAGTACTTTTCCTCTGACTGCTGCTCCTTCCTTAAATAGAATAAAAACAGATTATGTGATTCCTTTAAATCTCTTATTGTCGTTCACGATAGTTGAGACGAGGAGTGTCCGAAGTCTGAAAGTATTGCTGCTGGGAAGGAGAGAGCGTCAATTCAGTCTTTTCTAATTAAGTCCTTAAAAATACCTAACTATATGTTATTATTATTATTATACGGACATCTTTATTTTTAGTGTCGTATAGATCTTTTTTAAAAATACAAATTGTTCGCCTACACTCATTTATATGTATCTATTTTATTATTCACCTAAACCCCTTGTGATGTATCATATCAAGAACGAACGAAGAAGTTTTATTATTATTATCATCATTATGAACTGATCATAAGTCTTGTTGACATTTTATTCCTATAATTGTTGAACTACAATTCAATTTGTTATAATTTTTTTTTTGTCATTTTCCCCTGTTTTTGTCTATCTCTCTTACGTTATAAACTACATTATAACCACAGGAAATTTGCGCCTACATATATGGGATGTAAGCATCTAGGAACTGTATTAATTTTATTATTATTATTATATTCATAGTGTAGTCACTACACTGTATAGGTAATTAATTATTATGTCAGTGATTTTGTTCTCTATATAATATTATTATTATGTCAGTGTGTATAATATTACCCCAATGTACACAATGATTGTTAATGTCAGTATAAAGAGTGTGTATGAGTTCCCGTGCGGGACTCTAATATAATGAGACGAGGGTCTTTATGTATGTAATTGTTTGTTTGTTTGTTTGTATTATCTTTTTAATACTCTATTTTGATTTGTTTCTGTTATTACATTTTAATGGCATTTTATATTGGTTCCTCACATTGATGATATTTCATATGTCCGGTGTTAGAAAATTTGATTATAATAAAAAAAACAACTGTGTATAGTGGAACCTGATACACATTACACACAAAATATATATCACACATATTTCAGCTTTAATTGGTTAGTGGTTTTTCTCATCAATGGATATAAAACATTTGCCTGTGAATTATATATGAACAGTACGTTCAATATTATAAATTAAATTAAATTAATCTCTGTCTGTTTTTTATATTTTGCCTTTTATTATGTGAATAGCTCATATAAAAAATATTTTATTATTATTTTATTTGATCATGTGTAGATATTGTGTATATACTTTCATGCAAAAAACGTATGTACATATTTGTTATTATTTTGTGTATATAGACTCTATTTATATAGAAAATCAATGTGGATTTCAGATACATATATTTCAATTTGAGTATAGAGTGTGAAGAAAAAAAATTATGAATTTGCTCTTTTAATTGTGCCCGTTCTTATTGACTGACTGAGGTTTGGACGGATGTGCATATAACTTTTTTTTTGTTTGGATTGTTCGTTATGATTATGGTATAGATAATATGACGTGTGGTTTGTGTGATGTATATTGCATTTTATTTTATTGGACTGTACTGTACGGGCAATGACAATGTGTCTTAATACGTATTATGAAATTATGTAATCTACAAAATCATCATCAGAAGAAAATAAAATATTTTACGAACACTAGTAAATGATGGTAAAAGTAATAGTAATAATTATAATTATTATTATTATTATTGTACCCCTTGTACTGTTTTTATTGCTGTTCTTGTCTTGCAGTACAGTACATAATAAAATATATATAGTGCATTTTCTAATGGTGTTTGTGTAATGTGCCTACATTCCTATATAGACTTTTCTTACCAACCACTTGTATATAGACATATATTTACATTAAATAATTTTATTTTATTTTATATGTGCGTCCAAGTTCAACTGTACACAAAAAGCACACACACACATGTGTCGTGTGTGTATGGAGAATATTTTTACCATGTCAATGTCAATAAAATATCCATTATTATTATCCTTCCAAGTATGTTGCTTTTTGTACTTGGTTTTTTTTTATACCTCCACATTTTATCAGATCAACTCCTTTATTTACGTTTTGATATTGTGTGTATAAGAGACTCTTTACCCTGTCATAACTTAAAAACACATTCATAGAGATATGTAATGTGTACTTGCTCACTCATCATAATGAGCAGACAACATGCAATTTTCGAATAAAACTAAATTGACAGATGAGAAAAAAAAAAGTTTATCCGTGTACAGTAATTTCCATATAGACTTCGTTTGTTTTTAGTGACACTTTCATTGTTTCATTCGTTTCCCTTCCTCTCACTCTCTTTCTTCATCATTCACAGACATGCAAGTTCATCCGTAATACTTTACACACACTACAATGTTATGATTGCATGTAAGTATATAATATGTTTGTAAAAAAAACCACCGTTATGTCCCCCTGGAAATCAGTGGAGGTTAAGGCTCAATCAAAATGGAAGTATAAGTCTTTTAAATTTCCGGGTGTAATTAGGAATCCGTGTAAGTACACGTATTGCTTTGTATACTTCTCATGTCATCCTTCCATCTTACATCAAGAGTTTAGTGAAGTCTTTTGAAGGTGACGTGAAAATATGTGGGAGCATTATTTACAATAAAAACATGTTGCAAACTGTCAAGTATGAGAAAGATAAATGCCTTACACTTGAAATGGTTCAAATTTGAAAATCTCTTTAGTAAACACATAGAAGTGAATGAGCCATTTTTTTAGGTATAGCAAGTATTTGTACAGGCTATGGCCTGTGCAAAAAAAAACATGAAATAAAAGCGAAATTTACAATCATTATTTAAATTACGAATTATATATGTACATTGTACATTCAACGTCTTATGAATTTCCTGAGGCAGAAAGGACGAATGACAGTATCATAATTCCATGCTCATCATTCAGCATTCCATTTGGCTGTGCATATTCAAATAAGCTCAAATACACCTTTGGATGCCTTTTGCATCAAATACATATACACAAATTGTCTGTATGCGTGACGACGACACAATTTAATATAAGGGAACATTTTAGATTTTAGAAGAAAAAAACAAGTTGAACCATTCCAGTATAACAGTACTAAGAATTCTAGCACAATTCCTGAAGTTGTATAGGATGAGGATATGGTGAAATAGAGAGAGATTGAAGATTGAAGATTTTTTAATTTAATGTCCTTTCCACAAAAAAGACAATTCTAGAAAAAAAACAACAGGGCCATTGTGCAGATGCGGATATTCGCGTACACGTATATACTTTTAGTTGGTTCTTCTGGAATTGAATGATAAATACCGGGTTAAAAAAGTTGTGCTCAATTTCCATGTAAAGTACACAATGGATACATATTTGATGAAAAAAAAGATTTAATTGATTTTCTTAGCATTGACAATGAAAGTGTGAAGTGTGCGCGTCACAGAGAGATGAGGCATTACTCATGTACATATGCACGGTCTAGGAAGGAAAGTTGCATAGAATGAGAAGAATTCATGTACAAGTAATGGGCCAAACAAGTAAATAAATAAAATGCACGCGTCTTTTCCTTCTCATCTTTTGTGCATGCATTTTCCCCCATTAATATTTATGTTTTCCTCTCTCTCTCTCTCAACACAATTACACTATACCCAAGAAGATTTTCAGTTACTGAGGAGTTTTTCTTCATCTTCTTACTTTTTTTTGTCTCTTCGAATAATACAGTAACCAATTAAAGTTTGAATTGTCTGGTTTTCTGACTGTCTTGATGAAGATGAGTTCGTGCAACTGTTTCTTCTCACATTTCTTTTATATTTTTAGATTTGTTGTCAACAAATAGTAATGAGATTTTATTCTTATTTAGTCCCTGAAACTCAAGACTTGTCTTCCCATTATTATTTTTTTTATATACCTATACTCTTTTTTTCTCATTTCGATGCCAATTCGATTGCGAAAAGCGAAAAAATTAATGTATATAGCAGTACATATATATATATATATATATATGTACAACTATAAATGTGAGCCACATTCCAGAATGATGTGTTCGAATGGAAAATATTTATCTTCCGTTTCTTTTTTACACATTTCTTGCATAAAGTTCAAGGTTTCACAATGTTTTGACTACTCAACTTATATGTGTACAATTCAATATGACTGCTGTTGAACTTGCTATTTTTGTCCGATTTTGACACACGAGTACACGCAATAATATCCCACATTTTCACATGGTTTTTTTTCATAACGACCATCACATTATTGGAGTTATTTCTGAAGAATAAAAAAATTATTAGGAATCCAATAAGCATGAAAAGTAAATAAATTGGACTATTTTGACATACAAAAGAGATTTTACTTATGACCGCACGTATAGTTTTACTAGTGTTTGGACTCAAATGAGATTTTGGCACGGTCAAACAAACCACGAGAAGCTGGAGGAGCAGGTCACAAAAGTCAAAATATTGGAAATATAATAGAAAGCTATATAACAATTGGAAGAACAGGAAAGGCATTGATTTTTTAAAGTATGTACATACATTCTCTCGGAACGTTCAATAATATTATTAGGTATGTACTATGTACAATACATAAAAACATTTACCTCTTTGAAGTACATCACATCTCATCTACATTTTACAATTTACACGGATGAGAAACGACGCATGATCACTATCGCGTTGTCAATGTCTAAAAATGATGACTTTTTCCGTAGCGGAAAAACTCTATAACAAAACAACAGCAACAACGACAACAAGACGAAGAAGAATATAGCGTGTCGTAATTGAGTAATCCATTACATATGTGCGAGCATTGAAAAATTAGCGTGTAATCATGATTTGGTACTGAAAATATTATTATTGTCATTGTCTGTCTGAGGGAAATGTGAGGAGCCTCATCAAGACTCATCATATGTATACCTTCACATTTGTATATGTATGTAAATACTACTAATACCAATCTCATTAAGAAGATTCCCTTGAAAACAAAAAATAATATAATCACGTACAGTTTTATAGCGTACATACAAGTTCATGTTCCATAATAATCTGAACGCATCCACATTCAAATCCACGTACTTTGATCTTTTATTTCAGACTTGCATATATATATATACGTACAGTGTACATATATTACATCCAGTCGTGGACGGCACACTTTGAAACTTTTGGAAACTTTGATGATGATTTTTCAAAAACTTTCTGCATGTCTATTACATACACAGTACACACACATTTTGCTTATATTTCAGCTTCAGTCAGTTAGTACCATAATTTAGCTATCTCAAAATATATATTCCTGCAAATGTCTTTGTGATTTTCTAGTATTTACAGTTTCTTTCTCAGCTTGCACATACATACATATTTACATACATGCAGACGCGACGTATCAACAGAATGTGGATTTGTGAATAAACAGTTGGGATATGGCCCTCGCCATCAAATGATCAAGTGATCCCACAAGTACACAAAAGTGTGAATAAATAAGCTCGTGGTTCGTAAAGGACATCGTGCTCTTTGACCATTATCGAACATGATCGTAAATTCCATCCATACTGGAATCGTGTACTAATGGAGATGAATTGCTTGACTTTTGTCGTCCGACGTCTCCTCTCTTCACCCAAACCAACCATATAGACAGTATTATGTATTATAGACTCCAAATGCAAAAATGATGTATTTTCTGCATGTAATCCTATAAAATTTGTTAGATAACATTCAACTTGAACAGTATACATTAGTCTTGGTTGAAGAGGACACATCATATGCATTTGATTATGTAACAAGTAACGAGGTATAATGAAGATGAAGGAGTCGCGGTCGATGGTATATCTCTAATTTATTTTTATACTCTAAAATATATAATATCACACACAATCGTTTTGCTTACAAAAACGTTTGACTCACTAACCTTTGACATTCAACACTCATCATTATGATAGAAGGACAGAAATAAGGAAGTGTGTTGTTTCATCAACATTTCCACCATGTCATTTCCCCCTGAACAGTATATAATAAGTAGATATATATATAGTAAAAGCACTCAAAGTTTTCACAAAGTCACCAAAACATGACAATGATATCAGTTGTCATTTGTCATTTAAAATGAGTATATACTAACAAGTCTGTTCTTGTTGTTATATATTATGCATAAGGTTTAATTGGCAATACTTTTCTTGGCATAAATCCTATATACTTTCATTTTTCAAAAATACATGACAAGTTTCTTTGCTGTTTAGATTAGCTCAAGTATAAACTTTTAATCAAGCGAAGGCAATGTACAATAATAAGTGGCAAGTGGCAGGTTTTATTTGCAACTGGAATGAATGAAGTAGAAAATGAAATTGTATTACAATTCTTAAAGAAGAAAAACTATATGATGTACTATATAGTGTAATGGAAATGAAAAAGGACCATCATGAACAACAAAGAGTTTAAATCCAATTATAATTTATTTGTGTGTATGAACGACGAAGATCGGATTTGTAAATAATTTAGATGGAATAGCCAATAATAACAAAGAGAGTACACTATTAAATTAATATAAAAGCTAGTAACAACTATAGATTCCCTCAAAAGAGAAAAACCTACGAAGAGGAGGTATCAAAGTAAGTATGGTTTTCGCCATGGTGTGACCGTTGGGGAAATGAATCCTCCGTACCCTCTCTTAGCTTTGTACAGTAAGCCAATGGCATTCAAAGGCTTCTTAATAGTATGAACACGAACAGCTTGAATGTCAAAGAAGGGAATGACGGATTGTCCAGCATCCTGTGGCAAAGAGCTAGCATCGAATCTGACGTAACGTTTATTTTCTGGGACATTGTAGGGTTGAGATGGTCCTTGCTGGGCCAGACTGCTCAATTTATCATCCAAATTAATCTTCTTTCGGACGGGGTCGGGTGTGGGTAAGTTACCCTCACTCCATTCCCCACCGGATCCCTCCAAAGCTCCATTATTGGTATTCACAGTGGAAAGTCGACCGGAAAGATGAAGTATGTCTCCCTTTTGAAGGAATTTAAGACCAGTGATGACTTGATTACTTTTTCCATACACCATATCCAGAGCCAATTTACGGAAACCATCAAGTCCAGCCAATTGAACGTATGATGCCTTATCCGTCTTATCCCCTGTTGGTTTCTCTATCCATTTCACAGTGCTTTGATCAACCTTTCCATTTTCGTTCAATTTCCCTTGTTCAGCCTAAATACAACAACAACAACAACAAAAGCATCACAATCATATACAGGACAAAATATTGCAAAAGTTCCGAATATATCAAAAGGTACCTATAATAATAATAATAATGACTTACTTGAAGTTGAAGAATATTGTCAGCTTGAGTGAATTTGATTGACGTCACAACGAATCCTTCATCAGCCACGACTTCACGGATGTCCACCCAATGATATCCGTCCTGTGACATGGGATTGTCACAAACACAGAGACAGACCTCACAGTATTGAGGGGCATTGAGGATGATACCGAAATCCATTTCCCAAAATTCTTTCATTTTCATCTCGCCGCCGGGACAATCCTTATTGCCTGTGATTTTCACAAGAACAAAATGATACCAACTATTAATTCCCACACCAAAATGTAGATTTGTATTGTAATCAAAAAGAAAACAAAATCAAAAAATGTAAACTTACCATCTTGAGTGAGTTTTCCGACTAAGGTGCCGTTAATATCAACCCAATCGTAAATACGATCCTTCTTTTGAGATGGGCAGAAGTTGACATCAAAGTTTGTACGCATACACTGTGTGAATGAGGATGAGAGACAAAAAAAAACACATTTAAAATATATGACATGAAAATCGGAATGACTTTGTAACAAAACTTGCAGTAATTGAGAAATTGCACGAGTTGAATAAAAAAAAACGCTGTATTTGGGCTCACCTTCCTGGCGGAGGATTGACATTGTGACTTTTCCATGCAATTGGGTTGGCTGGGGTCACAGAAGGCGTTTCGGGCGGCAGCGCAATCGAAGCCAGTTTTATTTTCACAGGTGGGAAAGGGTCGTTTGAAGTCCGCACAAGTACTCTTACAAGAACCATCTGGATTCAAAACCATTTCCGCTTCCAAATATCCCATGTACGCTTGGGAGAAAGCAGCAAACTCAAAAGCACCTTGACGTTTGTCAATGTAACCAGTGGGAAGAGCAGGCTCTTTCGCTGGTCCAGGTTGAGAATCTATATACAAGGAAATAATATAATAATACACATACTGTTTTTACAAGAAAAAGCATCTCAAATTACGTACATAAAGTATAAGTGGAGAGTGCAATTGAACAGAAATGTTTTGTGTACCCAAAATTGGATTTGGTCCAAAGAAATCTACGATCGGGGTGAGTGGTTTCCCGGATTCTGGTGGGATACCCCATTCACTGACTGGGTACTGTGGAGGTTTACCACCTGGTGGGACTCTCTTTGGTCTAACGGGTTTATTGTCTGGAGTAACGGTGTGAGGTTGATTGTCAGTGCGTACAGGTGGATTACCAGTGTCACCGGGTGGTCTGTCACATTTGAATGTTGTGGGTCCAGGAATATATTGACTATTCAAAGCAATAGTTCCAATGTCAATCTTCGTTTTGATACGTTTCGTCATTTCAGTCAAATAGGACTCGATCTTTGGAGTTATATTTTTGGCTGGACTAGCAGCTTGTGGATTTCCTTCTTCTCCACCTACACATATTTAATAAATAAATTTTATTAGTATAGTAATATTAAGTGTGCCACGGGATGGCTTCCCTGCGTGATATTTTTGTAAGGAGACATATTTTTTTTTTACCTCCTGTTGCTGATATCCATTCCGCGTAAATATCTCCCAAGGATTTGAGAATGGCAGTTTTCATATCAGCCAAACTAAAGTAAATAGCCGCATCCGTGAGGATGTCGAACACGTCGTGAATGATACCGAATTCGTTATTACCATAACAGTAGATATTGTAGTCACTGTCAGGATCCCAACTACCAAACTATAAATTGAAAGAGAGAGAGAAAAAAAAATTAAATCATGGCATATACGAGTACTAAAACGCTGGTTAAATGTCTTTTTTTTACAGGATTTTTTGTACTATTTTTAGTTTATCATCCTTACATGCTTTCTCAATATTTTCTCAAGAACCCTGAACATATGGAATGCCTCCCCTTCAACCAAAATCTGCTGGTCAATAGTCCCGGAAAGATCTTCCAAGGTTTTAAGCTCGTAGGTTGGCCGACCTAGAAGTTTAGAGGAAACAAATGTTTAGTCATAAAAATATCAAAAATATGTACTAATATGTCAACTATCTCAAAACAAATATTCGGTATGTTTTCATATTTAAACTTGCTACACTTTTCTAGAGAAAATAGAATTAGAATGAATATATATATAGAAGACCTACCCTCTTTCTCCGAAGCTGAAATACTTCGGAGCCATGTGGGATAAGCCGTCGCTACCGAGTCTCCAGCTTCTTCCAAACCCCATTTCTCAATTTGAGCATAGAGTCTGTCAAAAATGTAATGTACAGTGACGACCATGGCGTTGACTTCAATCCATTGCACTCGAGATTTATCGAGTCTTGGCAGTGTACCAATCTTCCTTGTCCATTCGTTGAGTTTTTTCCTGTAGAAAAACAAATAGTGAGTAGATATATATATACAGGGAAATTGCATTAGACTTTTACATATCTACGAAATTGGGATAGATGAAAGGCTATATATTATATATAGGATTATTTTCTTACATGTCTGTGAGTCCAATGGCAGGATTCACTTGGGTATACGCCGCTCCGTCTTGTAATTGATCGTGAATGGGAGCGAAGAAGTTATTTAAATCAGTAAAACTACTGGCAAAGGACTTTGCAAAAGCAAGTAAATCGGGTTGATTTGTCTGAAATCAAAATTAAAGTTCATTGTCAACCATATTTACGGAGTTGGGAATTTTAAATCAAATCATTTTACAAAATGGAAAATGAGAAACAATTTAATTTTTGTTGTATATATATATAGTACATACCAGAACTGGTCCGAGAAGGGTAGTTTTTCCGATAATTTCCTTTTCCATGTTATGAACTCGAACTCTCATGAGTGACCACTTTTCATTGTCATCAAATGGATTTGGGACGGGATCAAGGTCTTCATTCGCTTGCAATGCATTCTGATCCGCTTTTCCACTATATTCTGGACCTTGACCGGATGGTTCTTTTGGTGGTCCGGTTCCGATGTAGGCGCCTGGACTGGAGACTGGAAGTGCCTGGGCTTTTGCGGGTGGAGGAGGTGGTGGAGGAGCTTGGTCGGCGGGTGGGGCTTGTGATGGATCTACAGCTGCATCAGCATTTCTGGCGGTACCTGGCGGTTCCTTTGTTGGTGCTTTGGGTTTCGCTACTGTTCTGGCAGCGGGTTTCTTAGTCGCCTTGACAGCAGCATCCAGTCCAGTGACAAGCACTTGGACTATGAGGATGGCCAAGAATAATTTGGCCCAGGCCAACATTTTCTTGCAATTGAAAACTTTTTCCCTTCCCCCCAGGAAAAGTGGTTTTTTGTGTGGACTTGTATATACTATATATATACCTCAGAATAACAAAAATGTTGGTCTTCAAAGGTGAGGAACTGTCTGAGAAATGAGTATTAATTTTCCTAAACTGGAGGTTTTGTACAAGAATTGTTTATTGTTCGTTGATTTCAAAATAAAAAATACAAATAAAATAAATATATGTGTGGCTCTCCTGACTGGATTTCTACTCGACACACTACACTACATAAACATACATAGATATAAACTGAATATATATGGTGTTTGTCAGTGATAAACATTGTCTATATAGTCTCCATTGTTAATTTCTAAAGAGTCTATTCTTCAGCTTTTCTTCACATTCTGTAGAAATCTAGAGCGGCACACATTTTATAGCGTAATAATCAAAATTTGAGCAATTGTTTTAGCAAAGCTTATATGCTATCATATATCACAATTCAATACAAACATCCAAATAAATAAATAATATATATGAACATGTCAAATCAAAACTAAGTAAGTGAGTTTCTAGCTCGGTCACACAAATACACACACACACACACAGTATATATGTGGACTATATTAATATGTCAACACCACACGTGTGCATACAAGAAATGTGTATTATTATAGCATAATTCAATTTGACATACAATGACAATGAGAGTTCCTTATATACTTTTGAGGGAAATACTCTATCTTTTTACCTCATTTGCTTTTGAAATATTTATAGATGATTAATTACGTTGTGGGGATTTGTAATTTCATTATGGATCATTCGGGGCTCACTTTGTTTTTTTTTGACATAAACAAGCATTTTGAGCATACACACACACACACAAAATATATGTGTAGGTATAGATATGGAAAAGAAAGTTGAGTGTTTGTAGTTTGTAGTCTAAAATCTTAATAGTACTATAATAATGGCGAAATCGTTCTATTATTACTTGATAATGCTCATTACTAATATTAATGTTTTGTATTTTATAACTATCAATATACATTGAAATGGATATAGCTTGTTTGTAATGAAAATTTCCCATTTTGATTTCAAATATTATGAAAAGATTATACTAAATATTATAAGAGCTCTCATTCAGCAGTTTCATCAAAGTACACACTTTGTGATTATGATGGTTCAAGGGAAAATATTAACGATGAACACGAAAAAACAAATGGATATATATAGTATATATAAAACGAGGAGTTGGGGTCAAAAACACTCTTGAGGCTTGCCAGATGATTGAAATGTGAAATAAAAGTCAAACTTTGAAAAGCTCTCATTTATCCCCTAAATATGTGTATTTGTATTTGTGTATATGAATGAAGCATACACATGGAACAATGTAAAATAAAAGTATGTACTTAGAAAGTATTGTTTGCCGGTGCATATGAAAACGTTTTTCTATATACGCCATTTTATCGTATTACATGGTGATGTAAATGATGTACAATCTACGTTCCACAGCTCTACATTTCACTGAGAAATTAACACCAACTATATTATATAGTGTCGTCTTTGAATGAGTGAAATTCAATACAGGGGAATTTTTAACGAATTTTACTCTAAATACTTTAATACTTGAAAGCTAACCGATGAACCATACGTGAACCAATTGAATCTGAACACTGTAATTATATGTGCGGTTGCATATGGAGTTGATTGAAGCTCAATATATATGCATAATGCATATATGCAGAGACTCTCGAATAGAATTTCTCATTAATCTTTGAAACCAAAATGTCTTCTTTGTTTTTGTGTGTGAAAAAAGAAGGGGCGTTAAATAAATATGTTGTTGATACACAGGAGTGAACTGGACGGTTTTCTGGGTTAGAGTTTAAAGTCCTGGAGATGGATTTCATCCAAAAATTCCATCATGAAAACTATAGGTACACAACTATACAAATCAGTTCACCAGTCTTCATGGATTGTAACAGTCATTCGTACATTTGTTTACTTTCCCCATTTCCTTGTGTTTTATAGAAGAAAAAAAAACCGAAATATTTCCCCAGCATATATATAGAAATTACTGCAAAACAGGGCTTTAAAATGCATTTTAATTATAATTGTGTACATTTTTGTTGTATTAGTTCCAAAATTCTTATTTTATTAGTGAGTTTATCTCTAAATACATTTGCTGCGGATATGAATGGTGGGTAATTTTTGTTTTTTCGTCCGTTTTTGTTTCAAATAGAATTTATACAAGTCTTACGATGATTTGTGTTGTTGTTCATTCTTAAATTTTACTTGGGATTTGTGTATCAACTATATGTATATATGTATATATATATATATACAGCGGAATCAAGGTTACGGGAAAAGGAGTAAATTGAGTACATTCTCTCTCTCTCTTGTCTTTACTTCATTCTATTCAGCAGTGATACATATACCGACTGTCGATTTGTGTTACACGTACTAGAAACTACAAGTTTTATATTGTTGACAATTAAATCCATTACATAAGTGAATATGAATAGTGTCGCGCGTGTGTGTGTTAGTATACATATTATGTGCATTTCAATGCATGTAGAGAAATATGTTACTAAAAATTATGAGCTGTAATTGTTTTGAATTGTTTGAATTCAGATTACACAAGACTACGGACTGACCTTAAAACAGGCTACGATCCACATGCAAGGCCTGCTCAACATCACTCCAATGAAACCATTATTGAATTCTCTTTGTTACTTCGTGGTTTTGAATTTGTAAGATTTATTATACTTTTTTGTCTCTCTTTCTTGTTCTTGTTTTTTGTCGGAAATGATCAAATTTTAATCTGAAATATAGAGTAAAAGAACTTCAAAATGATTTCTTGTTTGTCTTGTTATAGGATGAGAAAAGATCCCTTTTCACATTGTATACGTGGGCCATTTTGGTACGTTTTAAAATAAATATATGAAATATATGAAATTCATCCTTAAGAAAAATATACGGGCGTTTAAATATAGTATGAATTCTCAACAAAAAATCGCCATTCTGTTATTTTGGTTTATAGTATTGGAACGATTTTCATATGCAATGGGATCCCACACAGTATGGAAATATTACTGAAATGCATTTTGCGGCCCATGAAGTTTGGCAGCCGGACATCAGCGTGTACAACAAGTAATATACATAAAATGAGTCTGAAGAGCCATATACTTTCAGATTTATTTGATACTATATACATATCTGTATTCCACCTTTCTTCCAGTGCACTCAAGTATAATTTCTCCAAGTGTTAATGAAATGTGTGTATGATATGATTTACTTTTACTTGATTTCCAGTTACGACAGTGATATTGACCATTTTCAAAATACCCGAGTCATTGCATGGAGTAATGGGAAGCTCGTTTGGGTTCCGCCTGCAACATTCAAAGTCGGATGTACAGCAAACTTGAGGAGATGGCCATATGATACGCAAATATGTACAGGTAAAGTACACACAATGACGTGTGCACTGTGCACAGACTGCACAGCACATACATTTTTGTTTTTCATTTCGTTTGAATCGTATTATTCGTATTCCCATTCCCACAGTACATACTATATGCATGTGGTCATTTAATACGTCTAAATCCATACTTTTTAAAACAGTTGTCCTGGGCTCTTGGTCACATTCGGGAGAAGAACTTAATATTCGTTTACCAGCTAATTATTCCAAAGTAAATTGACAAAATCTCCTAAGATTCTCCTCTATTATTCAAATGAAATTGTGAGCAGGGATAAGAAGGAAAATAAAATGAAAAGTACTCCTCATTTATTGATTTATAGATAGATAATTATGACTGGGTAGCCAATAGAGAATGGAAGCTTGTGGCGAATACAATGAAACGACGGGAAACTTTCTATGCATGTTGCCCGAAAACACCGTATTTGGACATTGTTCTCACCATGGTCATACAGCGAAGACCATCAACTCATACGGCCGCTGTTGTGATTCCAGCTTTAGGTATTATTTTGCTGTGCATTTACATAAATCCAGAATGTATAAGTACACCTTAAAGTACATACATTTTATTTTTTAAAATATATGAATGGAAAATATTAATGAAATTGGGAAACTCTAAAATGTATAGCTATTGCAGCGGCTATCCTTATTTCATTTTGGCTTCGCCCTGGTGCGAGTGAAAGACTGGCCCTAATTTTATTCGTCATTGTTATCAACTCAATGTACCTGTATAATGTCTATTTAATGATTCCAAACAATGGTGACCAAGTACCATTAGTTAGTAAGTTCAATTACAGTTTATTTTTTAAAATATCATATACAATACTACATTTTCGAGCGAGTGACAAGTATAATCAACTATATACGAAATTTCTCCATTCATAAAATCGATACCTATATACACTGAATGTAGATTTGTAGATATTATTCTGGTACAACTTTAAAGGAAAAGCTGAACATGAAATGTTTTGATGTCATTATATTTTCTAGTCCTTTATTATCGGGATTCCTTACTGATGGTGTCGGTTGCTCTTCTTTGGACAATCTGTTTGAGATATTTAGCTGCTACCAAAAGGACTTCTCCTGTCCCACTACCAAGTTTCATTCAAGGTTTTTTGGAAAGCTGGATATCAAAGGTACTTTGTTTGGATCCGAGACCGAATACCTCTGTATCATCGTCGGATGAAGAAGGTGGGATGAGTGCAGGAGATGATGGGAAATTAGTATCAGGGAACAGTAGTCCATATCAAGCTGATTGGGCATGGCTTGCATATTTACTTGATCGTTTTGCTTTTGTTATTTATCTGATCGTGTATACCATTTTCACGATAGCACTTCTTTAGATATACAGAAATACTATATCAATAATTTCTTTTCCATTTTTTGGAGACAACTGGCTTGTAGATTGAATAATATGATAGTTATTATACACATATTGAAAATGAATAGTAAATGTGTACAATGAACTATAAAGAAATCATTGTTGATGAAGAATATGTGTCTGTTCTATTCAAACTGTATTATATTTTGTACACTAATAGTTACAAGCTATAAGACAATTCCAATATGATGTAACAAGATGTGTGTACTTTATCCTAGATATTATATTATTGAAATGACAATAAAACATGATTCTCATAAAAAGTGATTAAAGCTATTCATTGTCATCACTATAAACCTGAAAACATCTCATAACTTATGAGTCACAAGGGCAGCATTCTACATCATTTCTTTCGCAGATTTGACAATTAATATTCGATAGTTTTCCGACAAGGTGTAATTCTTATATTATATTACTATTTACTAATTTACATAAATGTATAAAACATTAAATACGGAGAAATAACTAAAAAAATGTCTATGAAAAATCATTCATTAAACTCTTTGTACTTTCAAATTCTCTCTATATTCGTTTCCGTTGGTCTTTCCTGAAAATCGTATTCAAAGCTTTCGGCACATTTGCGCGCGCGGAGGTTCCTGGAAGTGTCTGAATTTTCAGTTTTCGTTTGTTTTTGCCTTTCAACAAAGAAATACATTTTCAGTTTATTATGGCGGAGGGTCGTTCTTTAAGTAGTTTGAAAGCTGTGTCAGTACAACAATCGAAAATAAGAATACAGTTGGAATATACACAGAAAGAGGTTGCTAATAAAATTCGAGAATTAAGTGCAGGTAAGAAAAAAAAAATACTGTGGTTTTATAGTTTTCACGTGTCATAAATAATTCATAATTCATGTATAATTTCCGTAATATAAATACTAAAGTTCGTATAGTAATATTTTATGTATCCTAAAATTTGCAGAAGAGGAAAAAGTTAAAAAGAAATTGAATGAAATACTTGTTACTCAACAAAAACTCCGGACGGCATCGGAAAATCTTAAAGCAGTTTGTGATTCGTATAAAACGAATGTAAAAATAATACAAGACCTCATACAACAACTCACAGCACTCAAATGTAATATTTATGAAACAAGTGGCAAAATTGATAAAGTGAAATCTTTGAATTTGAAATATGCCAAGATTCAAAAGGATCATGAAGCAGTGGTTAAAGCTTTTGAGGTTTTTAACAGTGATACGGACCCAGAGTTTGAAGCTATCAAAGCAGAAGTTGACAGTCTTCTTGACAAAAGTAAACAAAAATTCCAGTTTAATTATTTTATTTAATAATACTATGTTTTCCATGTTTTACTCGACCTAAAAACGTGTATAATAAAGTGAAACGATATACCAAAAATTATTATTTACAGAAAAGAAACTGAACGAAGGTGACGCTCTAACCACGCTGATTGCAAATGGCCAAGCTCTACAAACGGTAGAAACACAAAAGCAAGCTGTTCGGAAAAGCAATGATCAAAAACAGCAAAATGTTCATAATCTACGATCGGAATTGGAAAATAAGAAGAACAACCTTAAGAAACTTCAAGAAGGACTGAAAATTGATGAGGTAACATTATAATTATATCATTTTTATCATTATAATAATATCATAGCGATATAAAGTCTGTTCTTGAATAGTATGAATGATACATTGTTCAAAGTTACAAAATAATGTTTTTTCATTCTATCCTCCATATGCATGCAGAATAAACATAAAGGACGACTTCGATTGATGCAAAGTGAACTGGAAGAAGTGGAAGCATTTGCAGACATGGCGAATGTATACTTTGAGGATGAACTGGATGTCGACCAGAATTTTTCTAAATATGGATGAAGATATTATCTTTGTAGAAAAAAAAGCATTTTAAGTAACAATTTTCTTTGTATATGAATGACATTGCTTTCATTTACTAACTTTTTAAATATTACATTTTACAAACATACTGTTTTTCAACAGTTCAAATTGTTATTATTTCCCTTCATTCGTATATAGTGTACCGAAATCAATTTAGGTATATATTTTTTGCGAATTACCTATTACCTATCACCGTTTAATATATTGTATTTCTTTTTGAAGCTTTACATGCACATACAAATATATTGAAAATATTTTTATAAAATATTACAACTAATATTGTTTATAGCCTTCGTGTGTGCGTAACAATTATAGCAATAGTTTTCTTCTATACAAGTTATTATTGCAGTATTAGAACAGAGATTTCAGGCACCTGATTTATAATCGTATAGGATTATTACATAGGTATGTATGTATAATAAATATTTTTTTTATAGGTAAATTTCTTGTGGTTAATAATAAATGTAATGTAAGTTTTGAATCAATGTGTGTAATCGTGCACACTTACTATAGTCTTTTAACATACCGCTCGTTGTTCATACGAAAGTTTTGTTCTATTACATACAAGTGTCCCGTATACATTACAAATACCCCTAATAAAAGTTTAATGTGATAATCATTCTTCACCATCAGAAATAATATTATTAATATTAATAACATAATAATATTTACTTTGTTTACGGTCAAGGATTCTTTTAAATATAATTTTCTATTCAATTTCAGTATTAAACATTTTATAATATAAATAAAGTAAAAGTTCTAACAAAACTACTAACTGTAAAGACTTTTTTCTTTTGATTTAAAAAATATTACAATATGATGACTGCCGTGTGAATGCGCAGGAAAGTCAGACTTTTTGATTAAGACATTGTAGAGAAATATACAAAATTGAATTGAATTTTAGCATATGTCTCGATAGCATATGTCTGGACTTATGCAACGTACAATAGGCTTTGCTTCTTCTGAAAACTGAATATGCGGTTCGGCGACTTCAATAATGGGAGAAATAGAATTCTTGGAAGGAGTCGTATGAATATTTAAATTAGTATTACTCTCAACCTCGTGAGGTGAATTACTGTGTCGATTAGGCGTTTTCAAAATACTTTTAGGAGTTCCAGGACTATTCCCAGCCAAGCGATTCGGAGTTTTAATTAAACTCTCATCAAAATTAAATGAAATTTTCTTTGTTGGTGTTGCCGTATTAGTTTTCATGAGCGTCGATGATATAGCAAAAGGTTGATTCGGGTCATTTCGAATAAGAGCTTCAATATTTGCATTTACATTTGCTTGAACAACTTCAACATGTTGTGGATTCAAATTGGTAGACGGAGATAAAGATTTACTACAGCATGGAGCATCCGCCGATCCTTGAGACATGGGCATTTTCATTTGAGGTGTCTGGATGCTAGAACCTTGACGAATAGACGATGATACGGATTTGCTTTCAGGAGAACTCACTCCCCCAAAAATTTCCAAATCACTTAGGGTCAGGCCAGTATTCATGAAGGAAGAACTGTCCACCGTACGCTTTATCTTGGCGGCCAACATTTTATTCCCAGATTTCTCCCATGCCCTCGATTTAAATGTGTCACTCCCCGTCGAGTAAAATGAGAGTGAATGAGCGACTCGAGAAAATAATTGCGGGTAGACTATACAGAGTAAAATTTAAAAGGGAAAAAGAAGTATTCATTTAGTAAACATGGAAAACAGAAATCGTTTACTTTTCTACATACACAATATAGGGCTAACAATATTATAAAATTATCATAATATGTTTTGCTTGTGTATAACTTACCTTCTTTTGGAATCTCTGGTGACTCCATGATGACTTTCTTTTCAGAGCAATTAGATGACCGATAGCTCAAACTACGTCTCAACTTTTTACACGAATTCCCTGGCTTGTAAGAAGGTGTTCCAGGGCAAATGATTTTATCAGCTACAAAACAAATTCTCATTACAAAATGTTTGACAATACTATAATTTTATAAATAAATTTAAATAAGTACAGAAAAATATTATTTGTCTATAATAACCAAATTACCATTATGAGGAGAAAACATATCAGGAGATCCAGCAATCGATCCATTATTAGTCATTGGACCATCATCATCATCCAGATTTAATCGTCTTTTAGTTCTCAAAGAACGATTTCTTGGAGACTGAGAGGAGAGGAGTCGATTGGATTTATGCGAAGACACAGATGGTGAACGACCAAAACGTCCCGTTGATGTCAAAGATAGGAGAGCCTTGGTATCCTTCTTGTTATTTTTATCCACTTGAAACAGATTTCGACGGATTGTTTTTGGTTTGGTATGACCCTTAAACTGTCCTCCTGAAAAATAGAATTAGAGTACATAACATAAATGAAGTGTAATAAGAAATTATTAGTTGTATTTGCTCAACAACAGACTGAAATTTAAAATAAATAAATAAATACCTGACACATTTGGTGATTTTCTAATTAAATTTATCTTGGCCTTTGGTGCTGCTACTAAAATCTGCTTTTTCGGATTATTTACATAGACGTGATTTGTATAGCGAGCAGAACTTCTATAAATTAAAACAAAAAACAATATGAAATATGATAATATTATTATGCAAGATTTTTATCAAAGAAATAAAAATAAAAAACAGGAAACAAACGGCTGAGAGTTTTAAAAAATTCACAACATACTTGTTGCTAACAAATGAATCCTGAGTAGGGAATCTCTTGACTCCGACTCCGACTTTAGCACTATATTTTATGGCTGATGGGGGTCGAAACATCGACTCGCCTCCACTTCTACTTCCAAACGGACTGGCAAGAGACGATCCTCTGAAAGAACTGCGACTTGGGCTCCTACCTTTATTAGGGGATAAATTGGCAAGAAGATGTACTGGAGGATCCAAATTTAATCCACGGTATAAATCAATCAACAATTCGGCATGAGTCTCCAAATACCTATGAAATAAAGTTACAAAAGAAACGATTGTAATGCACTTGTCAATTAAAAGAGTGTGCAAAATATTAATATAATTTTCATTATTATTGAATTATTAATTATATTATATCGACTCTCTATTTTGTTACCCATGAACAAGCACATCCGAAATAAAATCTTGAACTCGAGGCTCTTGACAGAAGGAAGAAAGAATTTTAAGAAAGCTTATAATTTCTTCACGGACAGTCTCAAATGTTTCTCGATTTGCAGAGAGCCATGAAGTTTCCATTCGGTATAAAATTTGGAGTTGACATTCACGAAATTGAAGGAACAAAGCATCACTATTATGCAATGCATCACGTACGAGGACTTTCAATTGAGACACAGGTAGATAAAACATCTTTTCAAAAAACTCTTGTGCTCGTGGTCCAACAATTTGAGCACCTTGTAATTTCCCCAAAATATAATGCACAATAGTTTGAGCCAATGACAAAATGCATTGATCCTTATCTGCCATTGCTTTTTCTTTGAAATGACTGACTTCTTCCGATATTAATTCAGTGTTGTTAGGCTCAATCAAATTGGCATTCTCCATGAAAATATTGAGTTTCGTCTTTGTATTTCCCAAATTTTGTAAAAATTTGGCCAACAGATTTTTCCGTTGAAAGCAAGCAGCCGTTCGTTCATCTTCTTCTTTTTTAATCGTCCGTGACCACTGTCGTCTCTCAACTTTTTTAGCCATTGTTGACTTGACTTTGGATCTTGAATAATGTTGACTATTGCTCAAAACACTTTCATTAGCTAAGGATAATGTAGAACCGCCATGAGCATGGATTCTTGGAGATCTCATCATCCTCAGATCTCGTGGTAATTTTGCTTCTCTTCTCGATCGTTTAGGATGAGGAGCCGACCTTCCACTCATATCTAGAATATATTGGTTTAATTTGATCTCTTCACTCTTTTCAAATATACTGGAACTAAGTTCTTCTGACATTGAAGAGTCAATGCTATGAAAGCTTTCGCTTTTACTCACAAAAAACATTTCATCGTTTTCTCCTGCTTCATTGTGTTGACCTTTGCCCCTTGTCTTTGCTTTGAGACGAGGTCGATAATTTGAGGACTGGGAAAGCTGCTGAAGTTGATAATGTTGTTGATGTTTCTGTTGCGAATGATGATGATGGTGATTTGAATTACGAAGTGATGGTCGATGTGAACCAGGTGAATGCATGGATTCGGATCTTGAAGTTTCCAAAATCTTCGTCACATGTGTGAGAACTTTTTGGGCTCCAGATAATTCATTCGCTGACGGAGATGATGTAGCCAATTTTAAAGAATCTTTAAATAGAGAAAAGTATGATGGTAGTCCTGGTTGAGCTGGTTCAGATTTTGGCATAGGGATCACAGTTCCCTTATTTAAACGGTCCAAAATATGAACAAGTTGTTTTGAATATTGATTGATCATGTCAGGATTCAAATTTTGTTGTTGAGATCGGGATGAGTCAGCAACACTCATCGAGTCAATATTCGTAACTCCAGTATCAATAAAATTAAGTTGAATATTATACTTTGTACTGAAGGCTTTATGGAATGCTGTGGGAAGTAAAATATTTAGAAGAGTACGGGAACTTGGACTGGTAGTAAAATCAGTATCACCCACAAATGCTTTGAGCTCCGTATCATTTTTAGGTACACGAAAAATAACATATACGACATTCCGTGTATCCAAATTGTTGTTTTTCATTGAAATATCTGGCCAGTCAAAATCGGAAGTGACTCGCATGAGAGCCTGTGACAGATTGGAAATTTTACTCAAGTTGACACAGTCTTTACTCTCTGACTGGAATTTTTTATACTCGGACGTGGTACTGCTCTCAAATGCGTCAAATGTGTTGAAAGTAAAGGATTCAAACTTGTTCTTTGTACGGTAGTCTGTACTTTTGGATGAGCTGAAGAATTTATAAGCCCATAATATTTTGGTAAAATCCACTTCATTCTTCCCACCATCTGATGCTACCTTGGACATGAGTTTAAGTACATACTCTTGTATGCACTTGATATCATTCTTGAACGTGGTGACAGATTCGGATTGAACTGGTAAACAATTCAAATCCAGTAGCAAAGCAATATGTGTTGACATTGCTGAGAGTACACAGATGATTTCAATGGACTAGCATTGGAACTTCTTACTTCTCAACTCTCGCACCCCAACAACCTATACAAATCATGTACAACAAACAAATACATGATAAAAGAGCACATTTACTACAATATTGTCAATGCGTGTATAATATAATAAGTAATATCGAATTAATAATAAACACAGATTAATAAGATTATACGTATATACTTGCAACAAGTGATAATGCTCATTCGAATACAGATTTTGTACATGCAAAAAATTAACTCGCCAAATAAGTATCCATAATTACCTTTTTGGAATGAATTCTGGATGCTGAATGCGGACCATCAACTAGTATTGTTGCTGAATCTGATAGATTATAGTCTTTTATGTTTTAACTAGCAATTTAATGATATTAACGGCAGAAGCAAAATTAAAAAAAATTGTGCGAGAATAAACGGACTCTTCTAATGGACGTTGCCTCCAGCGCGTTTTATGATTCTCCTTGAATATGTACATAAAAAAAGTAAACACTAGTGACTAATACCAGTACGAAAGTGATACCGAGTTGTCTCACGATCGGCGTGTAGTTTTAATTTAGATTTAGTTTAACATCTCTTTAAATTACGTTTATAAACAAACCAAGATAATAATTATCAGGAAGGGATCGTCATTGATTATTCAAGCATGGTATAATCGTTTAGCTATAATGGGGTAAGATTTTGTACTTTTTTTGTGAGTTTATTATAAAAATATCAAACTATATGTCATGAAACTGTCACTTTACTATTTATTTATATCATAATAATTTTTTCTAACCAGGTCACACCGAAATGGAAAGCGATCTTCATTGTCATCGTATAATCAAAATAAACTTTGGCCCTTTTTACTAGGATTGATAATTGGAATAATAGTATCAGGCGTCGGTATACGGATATTATTGCTATCAAATCAACAAGTTTGTAGTCAAAAAAAAATTTCAAACATTTCATTAGTCATTTTTATTAGTAATAGTTTAAATTCACTCACTTCAAATGTCAATAGTAATAATAATAACAATAATAATGACAATAATCTTCAAGGTGTTCAAATTGAAAGTATGGATGAACTAATATCACCTATAAATGCACCTTTTTCGGATTTTGATACTAGTCAACAACAACACGATGGATCGTCTTTATTTAGTGACAACGACAATGATACTAATAATAAACAAACAGGGAAAAAAAGTACTACAAAAATGTCACCAAAGAAAAAGAGGAAATTGCTTTTAATTGGTGTTATGACCGCTCAAAAATATTTACGGAATAGGGCAATTGGAGTATATGAGACTTGGGCACAGGAAATACCAGGAAAAGTAATATTTTTCATCGGTGCCAATACAACTTTCAATAATATTAGTAGGATGGACTTTTCATTTCCACTTGTTTCTCTTCCGGGTGTTGATGACACATATCCACCACAAAAAAAGTCTTTTCTAATGTTGAAGTATGTAGTATTTATGGAAATCTTGACGTATAATTCTTATTGTAAATGTCACTGTTATTTCGATATATTGAATCTAATTTTTTAAGTACTTAATAGTAATAGAATGCTTATTTTTGTGTATAATTTTTAGGTACATGTATGAGCATTATGGAGATGATTATGAATGGTACATGAGAGCAGATGATGACGTCTACATAAAAGCAGACAAGTTGGCCGAATTTTTACGATCAATCAATAGTCGTCATTTGTATTTCATTGGACAAGCTGGGAAGGGGAACCAAGCAGAAAAGGGAACATTAAAATTAGCTCACAATGAAAACTTTTGCATGGGAGGACCTGGAATCATTTTCTCTCGAGTTGCAATTGCTGAAGTGGCTCCATTTGTTCACCAGTGTCTTGAAGAAATGTATTCCACACATGAAGATGTGGAAATTGGTCGTTGTGTTCAAAGATTTGCTGGGATTTCCTGTACTTGGGCATACGAAGTGAGTCAAATGTCAAATATGACTTTGATTTCGTTTGACAAAACTGTATTATAGGTTCATTAACACTTAAATACCTAATACATAATTTATTTAATATAGATGCAATCAATTTTTTACCACAACTCATCTGGTGATGAAGCCTTCTCAGATAACTTAAAACGTAGAGAAGTACATCGAGGAATCACCCTACATCCTATCAAAGATTACCGTAATATGTACAGACTTCATTCATACGTCCAGGTATGTACTTGTTCAGTTTTCGATTTGATTAACGTACATACGCTTTAAAGGTACAATTCTCTACAACGTGTTTCTTGATTGGTTTCCTTCTTTGCCTTTATGTGTACAGGACTTAAAAATACAGAACCTTCTTTATGAATCTATCCTTGTTCAACGTGAACTTCTCTCAATTGCAACCAAAAATCTCAGCAATACATGGAATGTAGATCCAAAAATGTATGAAGAAGACCTATATGATATAAATATATATGGTAACTAAATTCCTCACTCATGATCATGACGAATTATAAAATAAATAATTTTATTGTGCATGAAATTTCTTTAAATTATAATTTACATTTCTTGATTTGGGTAGGACTTTCACCATCATTAAATAAATTCCAACCACGAGATGAAAGCAATATTATAACCTGGAGTTTTATGGGGAAAGGAGTTTATTCCGATGATACTGTAAATCCAAAGCTTAAACTTGATGGGCCTTTAAAAGAAGCTCTTGAGGATGTTGTCCGAGACGTAAGAAATTCTAATTTCTTTTTAGTTATACATAAATATTATGACATTAAACATGTAACTTATGTAAAAGCCTATGCATGAACATATGTAGGGCCAGGAGGAGGACCTACATTGTACATTGGTTATATTTGTCATTTGTATGTACATATTATTGGCTGCATCCAGAAAAAAGTAAAAGTAAGTACATGTTTTAATTTTGGTACTCAATATTGTTTTAGATGATGGACATAATAAATGGATACTCTCGAGTTCGTGGAAGAATTATTGACTTCAAAGAAATTTTATATGGTTATCATCGTGTGAATCCTTTATCGGGAGAAGATTTCATTTTGGATTTATTAATGACTTACAAAAAGTACCGTGGGAGAAAAATGACTGTTCCGGTCCGTCGACATGCTTATATTCAAAGACCTTTTGCTCCTCTTCAGCTACGATTCAAGCCCTTCAATAATAATGATAATGAAGCGATAATGACTACAAATTTGGTCATGATTCTTCCTTTGTCTGGTAGATTTCAAGCGTTAGAACGTTTTCTTCAAAGTTTCAAAGAGGTTTGTACATCTCGAATGTGGGGTGGGGATGAAGACAGACTTTTAAAAAATGTTAATAGCAATCATGTGTATTCTTTAAGTTTAATTATTGTATATTTTGAATCATCTGATGGAAAAGAGGGAAGAAACAAATTTTTTTCTCTAGTAAATTCTTTCCGTAAATCTACCGTGAATTTAAATTCCTGTCAAATCAAAGTCGTTCAAGTTGATGGAGAATTTTCTCGTAGTATCGCACTGGAAACTGGCATATCACAATGTAAAGAAAAGGATTTATTATTTTTAATTGATGTAGATATTAAATTCACTTTTGAATCCTTACAGCGTGTCATACAGAATACTGTACAGGGTAGCCAAGTATATTTCCCTATAGTTTTTAGTCAATATAATCCAAATTTTTTCGAGTCTATGAATACACGCAAAGATGATTTTGATCAGATTTCGGATAAATCAGGATATTGGCGTGAGTATGGTTTCGGTATAGCAGCTTTTTTTAAATCAGATTTTAAACGTATGAGTGGCTTTGATACATCAATAAGAGGATGGGGACAAGAAGATGTTTCACTCTATGAAAAATTTATATCTCAAACAAACTTGACAATATTTCGAGCTCCAGATCCTCAACTTATACACATCTATCATGAAATTAATTGCGATAATCAATTGTCTCGTACTCAATATGACATGTGTCTCGGTAGCCAAGCAAATACCTTGGGAAATACCCGAAATTTAATGCATTATATTTTTCAGCACAGGCCTGCAGGTCATATTAAACGATTTCTAGAGCAATCAGCTATGGCCTCGAGTAAGTATAACCACGACAATAGGTCGTAATAGTGTCAAGAATGCACCTTCTGTAGATTAGACTTTAATTATATTTCATAGTGATATGTTGAGCTTGATTTGAAACTTGGACAAAAATGCTCAAAAAATCAGTCATTAGTCATTTTATCATCTCAATTTGAGATTCGCAAGTGCCTTCTCCTACACCAAATAAGTGTAAATTTGCAAACTTTCAAGTCTTTTTTTAATATGTGTACGGTACACACTAATAAATACATACTGATTCGATTTCAGGGTTTTTAAATGTATAGTATATTCATAATAATCTCATGAGAAACTAAAGAGCCATTTGTCCACAAAGCAACAGTCCAGTAGATACCCGGTTTCGGATTATGTATAGGCATATGTGTTCATTGTGTTTATATAACATAAAATGTGGTCATTGTCCTTTGTACTTAAGGATTTGTACCAAATGTTGTGCATAATAGTATACAATCTGTTTTTATGAATTTTGTTTACCTGTTTCTTAATTTTTTATGTTAAATCATTTATGTTCACAAGTGTTTTAAAAGGGGCAACTTAAGAGACTGAGCTTATTTAAGAAAAATGACCGAAATTCCTTATTCAAGGAATGAATAAAATAAGTGGATCGAAGTGTTAGGATAACATATTTAAAAGTTATAAAATTGACATCATTTGTGTATTTATTATAATGACACTTAGAAAAACAAATAAAAATGGACTACGAAAAATTACAAATTGTACTTGTACTTAATACTTAATACACCTGTGTTTACATCATTTGTATTTACATTACTATAATGTTTATAGTATAAACCAAATACCAAACGTAGGATGAGATGAGTAGATAGAAAAAGGTTATGCACATGGAAATACTTACACTAAATATAAAAATACTTTTAGTTCAAAACTACATGAGACCTTTACTAGTCCCAGGTGTTGATTCAGTTTTAATTTTTGTCAAACTACTAAAACCATCCCGCTGAATATTTGCTACAGCATCTTTCAATGTAGCAATATTTTCTTTAGCCATTTTCAATTTCTCTTTTAAATCTTGAATCTCAATTTTTACTTTCCCCCTTGCATCAATTAGAGCTTCTAAAGATGTTTTTTTCTTTGCTTCAACTATATATACACAAGCACACACAATTAATAATTTTCTTGAGCTTTATGAGGAAATGCGTAACAAATATTATTCACAATGTAAAACTTTAACTTACAATCTATTTCATGTTTCCATCCATTAGTGGACATGGGTTGCATACTATCAATCAGAGATTTAGTTAATACGGTCGGCTCTTGAAATACAATCTCATCGTACACTTCTGACACGAGATGTTTCTTTAATACTCCAACAGCAGCTGGAGTATTAGCATCCGTTCCAGGTTGAAATAATTTTAGTACATGATACACAGTTACCTGTCCACACACGGTGAAAAGTACATCAAAACATTCACGTTTAAATATAGTTGTTGCACAGAAATAAGGATAAATTATTTACTGTACATATGATTACACAACATTAAAATTATCAACACTCACAGGTCGCTCGATGGGGTCCATAAAATGAATTTTAATAACAACTTCAAATTCACCCCATCCCGTCTCTGTCACTTCCCAAGGTGGCTTAGAAATAACACGATTCGGATTTGCATAACTGTCATGAAGCTTGAAATGCACTTTTTTAATAAAAGCTGAATAATCTTCATTTAGATAAGGTTTCAAAAACACTGTCCATTGATGTGTATGTCCATCTTCCTCCCGTTTCTTCCCGAAATATTTGGCTACATTCCCAACAACTATCGGCTTTATAATCGTCAGACCCTACAATACCATGTGCCAGGCGAATAAGCAGTTGATAAATTAAACTGGGCAAACACGTGCGACTAAAGTCCTAACTAATTTATTAATTTAATCATGATTAAATGTGAAACCAAAATGTTATTAAGTACATACTTTGATTCGACCTCCCGAATCAGGGCCATATTCAGCTAGTACACCAACAGTTGCAGCAGGGGCTGGTAATGTTGCCATCAAATCAATTTGAGTAAAATACACTAATAACTTCTTGGTATTCCTTGAACAATTAGTTCAATGTTCACTATACAAGTATAGTGTAAGTTTACACTCTTAATTTCGTTAAAAGTTTAACTCACGCGGCATAGAGAATAGATAGACAGCCCTAGATAGAGAGGTAAAGTGATGCACGAAAGACGTAAAAAAAAGTTGACTCCGCCTATAGGCTATGCAATTACTTCTATAGGTGTCGCGTTACAATGAGAGAAAGCTGGAGAAAGCGCGTGACAGAAATTGTACTTTAACTATAATTAATAATTACTCTCCTTTTTTTAATGGGACATTTTTGTGATCTTAAATGTGGCCCCGCACATTATTTTCCTTGCGCTCTTTAAAATACATTAGCATATTGTCTGTTAAGTTCACAAACGAACTATGATTATTCTCCTTAATTTCGTTGACCTGCTAAAAAAGGTCAAACGGCTCAAGATGGAGCTTTGGGCCTGAGACATTATTGTCTGCCATGACCTTTTCTGTCACCCTGAATTTTTTCAGAATTTTATATACCCACAAAGACGGACGCAGTATATAGGAGCATTTCCGCAAATTAAGGAATATCGTTATAGTTCGTTTGTGAACTTAACAGACGATATGTATCTATATGTACATATTCCTGTAATTAACTAATGATTTATCGCTGCTGTAACCGTTATTATTTATTTCTAATGTCTTTTTTCACAGAGTAAACAAGAACAAGACAATTAATATTGTCCTTTTTACTTTTCGTTCCATAAATATATACAAATTGCATTACATTTTACGAGTTTGTTTACAAACAAGATCTGTAAAAGAATTACAGATACGTATTCTAGATTTTATAGACTGTATTTATATGTACATGACAATGATATTTTCATGGTAATGGTAGAATCCAAAAATCATTATGTAGGATTCCTTCTGTATTCATTCCACCATGAATTAGTATAACTTTTGTGGAAACTCCAGTTTCATCACTACCATCTTCAAGAGTAACAAGGGTCATAGCTACATCCAATCGGGGAGAAGAAAATTTTTCAGTAGGAATTTCAGTCCATTCTAGTGAATCTGTCGAGTCAAACTGTGCATTAATTATTTTTCAAGTTTTCACTCCAACAATATACATTAATAAAGAAATTCCTCATTTTTTACGATTTCCGTCATAGATTTTTACCAATATTAAATTTCCACAGATCTCCCAAAGCTCCTGCATCACCAAGGCCTCCGAAAATATATAAATCATGTCCTTCTTTGGTAAGACCATGAGCTGCTCTCCCTGTAGGATGAATTTCTGAGCTGAGTTTGATCCACGACGGAGTTTTCTTTGAAAATTCTTCCATTTCAATAGAGTAAAGGTCATCGTATATGGAAAACTCATGCATGCCACCATGAAGAAAACTCTGGAAATATACATTATGCATGCGGTGAAAAAAATATATGTCAGCGCTGTGGTGATTCTGAAAAGAAGTTTGTAATCCAAACCCCAAACTATACAAAGAATTATAGAAGAATTAACCTTAGTTCCCACAGAAGTCATGACGTGACCCTGTCGAATTCCTGGAGTATCCCCAGAAACTAGTATACGCTGCCACTCTCCAGTATAACATCAAATAAGTAAAAATTTCCATCTGAAATGAAGCAAAAGGTCTTTGATTAATGTCTACACACGTGTCAAACTTTGTGTAGATTATTTGATTAATAATTTGTGAGGGGAATTACACATATATGCATTTACCAGCAACAGCATGTTCTCCTTTGATACCCCCACCAAAAATGGCTATAAAAGTGTTGCCCTCGATTTCAAGCAACCAGGAATTTCCGCCCTGAGTTCGTGGGTAAGGAACGAAAAAATCTACCGTTTCATCATCATTTCGAGTCTGGAGTGGAAGGTCTCGATTGATAGGGAACTTGTTAACAAAGGTATCATTCCTCAAGTCCAAATAACAAACATCATTTCTTGGTAATTGAAAATCTGCTCCGCCAAACACCCAAATTTTATCTTCGTCACTATTCAAAGCAGCAGCAAATTCATATCGACCTTCAAAATCCGCAACGGCTTTAGCCTGTGTCCATGATAGTTCTCCAGGTTTCTCATAATCCAAAACCCAAATCTCACTGATATCACCTCCGTGATTTCCTCCGCCTAGCATGTAGATTCTCCTCCCTTTCTTACTCCAAACCATGGCGTGTCCTACCCGCTCGGTAAAACTAGTAGCCGTATTCACTGCTTGCCATTTTAAAGTCTTTTGAATATCCTTGAAAGAACTGATGCCCACATTGACTGCTGACTCCTCTCCGGGTATTTCTTCTGGGAGTACATCTCCGATGGGAGCCAACGCGTCCGCCGACATTATTCTCCTATTGTTCACAAACGTCACAAAATTACTAGTTCAAATATTTGTATCTATTCATATGCAATCGATATATTATATGTAGTCACCACTGGTAAGGGGCTGTCCACAAACTGACTCAGGTAAGAGGGGCGAGGGGGGGTCGAGATTTAGTCACGTGTCCCTATACTAATACATTAGTGTACATGCTGACAGGGGGAAGGGGGGGTCAAAAAATTGGCCTTTTTACCTGACTCAGTTTGTGGACAGCCCCTAATTGTCACAAGTTACTCGTCACGGGTAATTACAATCCCAGTATACTTTTACTTTTAAAAACACCCTCGGGCTAACTACAGTATCAGCTTCCGAAAGGAATGGGGGAATTCTTATAGTCTGTGGGATTGTAATTACCCGTGACAACAAGCAAATTTAAATTGTAGTATCCATTAAGTAAATATTTATTTAAATACATGTCTGTTACTTTTATTCAATATCATGTGATATTGATGGGATCCTTTTCAAGGATGACTTTCATAGGTGTTCAAGGTTGAATGGAGCATTGAATTTGAGCGGCAACTATTTACTTCAGAATAAAATGAATTTTGCGATTGGGCAGTTAACAATTTTCTGATTGGGCAGGTTACAACTTTTCTATTGGCTAAATTATAGTGGAAAAGTTTTTTTACTACATTGCAACTCTATATTATAATCTCAGAAAACATTTCTCTATGAAGCACTGTTTGTAATAATAAAACAATTTCAACTATAAAGGACATGGCACGGTTTATATGGGAAATTAACATTCCGTGGGATTTGGCTCAAAATCGGCATGGAGGTAGTCTAA